>JAQGAE010001486.1:0-22699 GCA_034696685.1 Julus scandinavius
AACATAATTGGGGGGGGGGAAGAAGAGAGGGGTTATCGGCGGGTTGTGACTTCATTCTGGATGGGGTGTAGTAAAATTTGTGACAAAGGGGTGGGGGTGTTTAAAAAGAGGCAAATAAGTGTGACATAATTTATGGATCACCCCTAAGGGAACTAGCAACATTATAATATCATATCTTGTGCCCAAAACAAGGCAGAGTAGCTGAGCAGTTTTATGAATTACTTTTATATTCAATGCCTCGTATATAAGATTTCTTTGAAACATGGGTCAGTCAACCACATTTTAAAATTCTGGTAGGTAAAAAAATAATTTAAAAACAGTGCTATTTCATATATCCTGTCATAGCATATTGTGAATGTCAAACTGCATAATTGCAAACATAAAAAGGCAACATTGTTTTATCAATGGGTTTGCTTTAAACTATTCTGAATTATTATTTCGCAAATTTAACGAGCCATTATACAAGATAACACGTCAGTCACGTCACAACATTATAAATAGGCTCAACCGACATTTCCCATTCACGGGCTACGATTATGTCCTAGAAACTTCCGGGATTATTAGAAATGTAAATCTGGTTAGTGACAGATATCATAACAAAATATCTAAATGAAAGGAAAAGGGAGTAACAATAAAACCGTTCTATATTTGCGTTACCCATAACTATAATCTAAAAACGATAATGTATACAAATGGCACAGGAAGGCAAATCATACATGATGCATGTACTGTATTTAATGTACTATATGAAAATATAATCTCTTCTAATTTCTTCTAAAACTCAGAACATAAATTAAAATTCGTAAGAACATAAACGATAATAATTAATTTGAACACTAATCAGTTAAACGTAAATTCAAATTTACTTAGGGGCCATTCAAGAAGGACGTCCCAGAAATTCCTTCAAAAATTAATCTCCCACCCACTCCGTGTCCATTTTAGCTCCCCCCCACTGTCCACACTCCACATGAGTCCATTTTAGCCCCGTCCCCCACACTCCACACGGTGTCCATTTTAGCCCCGCCCCCAACAGTCCACACTACACATGGTGTCCAATTTAGCCCCGCCCCCACAGTCCACACTTCACATGGTGTCCTTTTAATTTTTGTTGAAAAGTAGGGTGTCTCAAAAATGTTTAGGACATACAAAGTCCCATTCTATAAATTTTTAAGCACCAGCCTCGCTGCCAATTCCACGACATTTTCCCAGATTTTTCTGATTAACGGAAATTTCCTGACCTGGAAGGAAAATTCCAGGATAAAATTGGTGTTTAACACAAATTTAGGCATAATTCCCGAATTTCCCAAGGTTTTAAAAATTAAAGTGCATTTGGGATTGGGGATAAATTTCTTCTGGTGTCCATTTCCCCTTCCACTAACCAAGACTGCACTGACCTTTAAAACTTAATTAAACATAAAACACATTGTCTCCAATACCAGCAGACCCCCTTATTACCTCCCTCTTGAGGACGTCCTGTTTGAACGGCCCCTTATGAGGTAGGAAGTGGCAGAAATGTTAAAAATACATTGTTGTAAAAGACTAGCAATTTTAAAGTACAAAACTTCACAAGTTAGATTCTCATTGAACAGAAGCAAAACATATTTAAGGTAATAAAATGGACAAAAGACAGCAGCCATCCATGACATGGTCATCCAAGCAAATCGTGGACAGCTTTAGCATTCAAGAAATGCGTGACAATAACAAACAACAAGCAATGGCACATGCTCCTCAAGTAGTCCAATTATTTTCGCCACAATTAAAT
Source organism: Julus scandinavius (assembly GCA_034696685.1). Taxonomy (NCBI): domain Eukaryota; kingdom Metazoa; phylum Arthropoda; class Diplopoda; order Julida; family Julidae; genus Julus; species Julus scandinavius. The sequence continues at coordinate 1,763 of JAQGAE010001486.1, forward strand.
ATTATTAAAATGTACATGATAACCTATTCTAGCGATGTAATCGATAAAACATGAAACGCGAACACATAATTCAACACGAGTTTCAAAGGTTTTACAACCCATGTCAAACCCAATTACTGGACTGAAGCAAGTGAGAAGAGACATCAAATCATGCAGAAAATCGATAAGGTAAATACACTTTGGTGTTAGGTTATTGTGGGTAAAGCAGTGAATGGAACCTTTGAGTTGACATACAATAATCTTTGGGTGAGATGTGCAGTGGGGCATGTGGAATCAGTTGACTGATTTGACAAACTGAACATTGGTGCATTACATGTCATTTCAAACTAGCAACACTTAACAAATCAATTTAATGGTCTAACAAAACTGATAACTGCCTATTAATCAATTTACTAAGGTCATGTAGGTTTAGCTACCCCAGAAGACAACTAATGAGACTGTCAACCCCCAGAGTAACACAAAGATTTTTCTTGACATCTATTCAAAAACTGGAATATTTTGTTAATACGTGACATTACAAAATTGTAATTCAATAGCCTGTGTCTTTAAATGCACGACCGGTATGATAAGATGATCTATATATCCAAATAAGGTGCAGATTAATATTTCAGCAAGGATGTCAGATATAAATGGCAATAAATCCATGTTATTAAATTGGTTATCACAAATAGTGCAGCAAGGAAAAACAATAAAGATCAAAAGGCAACCGCTGTCAATTGGAAAAATAAGAATTTATTACCTAGACTCAGATATATCACATTTAGATGATGGGTAAGACCCCCATATCATGTGGGATTTATTTGCAAACTGTAGGGTACTGAGTTATTTGGGTAGAGTACCTTAATACCCATTGAAAAACAAGAAAACATGGGTATATTTACTAATAATTAAGCACTAAAAATTCATAATGAATTCCACGAATTTAATTTCCGGAATCAATGCCACATTTCATTCTTTAGTATATGCGACTTCCATAATATAGTTTCGAATCAACAAAAACTGCTAAACTAATAATAAAATAGAATAAACGACAGATAACATGATACAATATCCGAGTGGAAACAAACCACTGTGGTTTCTGCAGAAAGAGGAAGAGAGTGCATGTACAACATTTCTGAGAACCATGCAAAACCTGATGAATTTCCTTTTCCTGACCAATCACAGTCATAATGTCAAAAGTTACTTTTACATAAGGAAAATCCTCATACAAATCATACAAATTCAACTCGGGAAACACTGTGTACTGTTACTACGGTATCATGACAACTTCTCCATGAATAATTCTTTGAAGTCAAATTAGTATTTCACTTTTGTTTACAATTAAACCTTTGCACCACTCAATGAAGTTATACATGTATACATGCAGCTTACAAAAAATCCACACTGATTGATATAAAGCCCATGTTTCAAAAATGTTGTTTCATGAAATTGCTTCATCTTCATCATCTAAAAATCCGTGTTATGATAAGCCTAGTCAATATTCTGAGAACATTACACTAATCCAGACTAGCCTCAGTATCAACTACATGAACCAGAACATGAACTGTTGCACAAAGAGCATACGCTATCACATCACCAAATTTAAGAGCCAACTAATGGAAATGGACGATTATCGAATTTTATTGCGATTTGAAGTTTTTACAAATTGCAGATACAGTGGAACCTCGGTTTACGAACGTCTGTTTACGAACAAATCGGTTTACGAACACCAGATGTTGTTTCGCTTAACGAACGATGCTTCAGTTTACGAACACATTTCTCTGGACCACCAATCAAAGGTCCGAGTTTCTACCATTGTTTTACTAGTTCCAGCAGAACATCTATGTTAAGGATCAGTTTTACTAAATACAAGAAACATCAAAAATGTGTTAGAATTTTCAAGGATTTAAATTAAAATCTATATTAGTATCAAAGATATTAGTTCTTCTCTTGTTTTATCGACGCCAATTGCAGATTCAATGGATGAGAATTCATTGATGACGTCGATTTGAGACTTAAATCATATAATTAACAACAGAATAGAGTATAATAATACACATTTTCCTAATGGAAACAATAATTGTTAAAGTAAATTTCTTAAACAGAATCTGCAAATGAACTTGATTCACAGCAACGTCAGCATGACGACACCACGTGGGTGTCTTTATTTCCTATAATGTTGGAAATCATGGATGTATATATTAAACTCCTTTCTTCTAATATTACTGTTATATTTACTTCCTTTCTGTATTATTTCCACACATAAAGCCATAACATGTTACAAAAAAATCCTAGGACAAAAAACGCATTATTTGGATTTACATTAATTGGAATGGGAAAAATTGATTCGGTAAACGAACTTTTCGTAACCGTTCGTAAACCGAGGTTCCACTGGATCCGTTTACTGGACATACTGTATACAGTACCAATCCTCACATAGTGCACAGCTGGCAATGCAATATGCATGTCATATTCTGTATACAATACAACATGACTCACACCAGGAAAAAAACCCAGGCAATCGTGTGCTAGTAAAGACCTTGGCAGTTGGCAACTGCCAACATCTGCACACATTGACAGTAGTGTTTTTAACAATTTCCAACCAACCGTTGACAACCTGCTTTAAGGGTAACAAAAATGACACCTTAAAAAATTCACCAGGACAACAATGTCATTGCCTGTAAGACCTCTGGATTCAAACAAGCCCGACAGCTGTACCCCATGGCCCTCCTAATGTGATACTCAGGTTTCCATGTTCACCTGGTGGCTTAGGAGCCATTCAAAAAGACGTCCTCCAGTAGGAGTAGGGTCACTAGGGTGGTCTGCAGTTCTACCATGTGGACATGGGGGAGGGAGGTGGGAAACCATTATCGACGTGCACCAATGATGGCATTTTTCAGTTTTTGGCTTTTCTGTTTAATTGAGTTTTAAAGGCCAGTGAAAGGTGAAAGGGACACCAGATGAAATGTGTGCACTCCCAAATGTACTTTTAAGTTTTAAAACCTCGGGGCAGTCGAGAATTATGCATACATTTGTGCTGGAATTTCCCCTGGAGGTCAGGAAATTTCCGTTTATCAGACAAATTTGGAAGATTTCTGGAAACTTGGTATTTTCCAACACATTTTCCGAACAACCTACTTTTCAAAAAAAAAAATGAAGGACGTCTATGATGGGAAGATGGGGCGCATGAGGAATGTGGGTTAAAATGGACACCGTGTGGACAGGGGATGGTGGGGGTGAATTTCTGAAAAAATTTCGTGGACGTCCTCTTTGAATGATCCCTTAAGGGGGATTAAAACCCTATCCCTTTCAATGGGAAAATTTGCAAAGACACTCACAGTCAAACAAAAAAAACGATTAAATAAAAATAAAAATTGTTTAAAATAGTTTTATAAATTAGCAAGGTACTGATCGTGTCATTTTTCACATTCAAATAGTAGATTTTTTAAAATTAAATTATTATTTGAATTTTTGCACTCACAACTTGCACTCTCATGCTGTTACCTGCAGGCAGCATGTGCAAAATAACGGATATTTTTCAAATTTTTATATTAATTTTAAAAAAATCTACCATTTCAAAGTAAAAAACAACAAGATGAGGCCCTTGCTGATTAATCAATCCACCCCAAACAATTCTCACCCCCAGCCAAACCTCACTCATTCAACTGTGAGCATCTTTGGAAGCCCGGAGTAGTATAAGAGAAGCCATTTCTGGCTCACTTTCTACTACTTTTATTCAAATTTTTTTGTACATGTCAATTTCTTAAAATATTAATAAATAACTCCCAAATCTTTTTCATCAGTGAATCTTGAGCTAGAAATGTTAATTTCAATTAATTCTAAAAAGGAATAAAACTACAGAATGTTAGATAATGCTTGTTAAAAATAAAATTTAAAATATTTAAAAGTAAATTTGTTTTTGCTTACCCATGTAAGATTACAGTAAAAAAAATAAAGAATGTTATTTTTTGCTTTTTTCTTGTGTTTTTAATTTTATTGATTTTTATTCTTTTTTAAGGTTTTTATTTTTATTCTAGATTTTTTTTTTTAAAAAGTAGTAGAAAGTGAGCCAGAAATGGCTTCTCTTATACTACTGCCCGGCCCATTGAAAAGGATAGGGTTGTGATCCCTCTTAAGTGTCCAAACAGAAGGGTGATTGTTGATGGCTGAGAGAATCTCAGGGGGTAGAAGGGTTGACCGACTGTACAAACCGGCAAACAGAACAAAAATGCAAATTTCATTCCTGATGTCATGTAGCTCTACAATTGATTAACTTTTATTTGCATGTCATAAATGTTTTGGTTGACGAGCCAGAAAATACGTTCAAAAACCAACAGGTTGTTGTACCTTTAAAGATGCTTGCTATGCATCCGTGCATAGGCCAGCTAAATATGTGCTAATTCATTCTTAAGCTTCTCTGGTGACAGTTGATAATAAGCCCACGCGCCATTGAACATCCAGGACCATCACGTGATTTGCGCAATAAGCCACGTACAAATCTGTCTATGTGGCCTGTTTGGCATCAGACCCAAAAAACACCTGTCCTCGTTGCATACATTTGCACCTCATCATCATGCCCAGAAAAAAAAAAATAGGCGCTGTCCTATCCAAGCCTCCTGTTGCACACACAAAAACACCAACATGGTGGATTCAAGGACAATCTTTCAAGTTAATTGTTCTGATTTGGAAATCAAAAGTATTGAGGTTAGATATGCAGCAGTGCCCACGCATACATACTTGAGGAAAACAATCTGAAACTATGCTAATATACAGTAGTATACAGCTGCAGATTAAACAACTTTCAAGGATAGGTCACGGTGAAGGCACACCCTAAGTGTATTCAATCCCATACATGGGTGCACTGCTCCAGTTTCAAAAAATACGGATGTTTCGGACTCACCCAGCCAAAACGTCTTGTTTTTTTCTTTTCAATAGCCCATGCCAAACACTTCAAAACAAAACAGATTCCCCCAACTTGTCGAGTTGTGATATTTTGACACAGAAATGGCAGAATGGAATAGTGTTATTACATTTATTTCCCCCAAATTAACATTGGTGATTGTCCATTAAAGATGGTATTTTTTAGTTTTTTTTTTTTTTTTTTTTTTTTGTTTCATTGAGTTTTTTTAAAAGGTCAGTGAAAAGGGAAAGTGACACCAGAAGAAATGTGTCCCCAGTCCCAAATGTACTAACATTTTCAAAACACCAGGAAAATCGGGAATTATGCCTAAATTAATGACAAACACCAATATTATGCTTGAATTTCTCTTCAAGGTCAGGAAATTCCAGGGAAAATGAGAAAAATGGTGTGGAATTGTCGGGAGCTTGAAAAATTTTAAGATGGGCCTTTGTATGTTCCAGCAAATTTTCTGGACACCCTATTTTTCAAAAAAATTAAGGACGTCTATGAGGGGGGTGGGAAGACTGGGCTAAAATGGACACCATGGGGACAGGGGGTTTGAAAAAACCCCTGTAATCGTATCCTGCCCCCTGTGAGGGAGTAGTCATATTTTTTAAGGAATTTCGGGGACGTCCTTTTTAAATGCCCCCCCCCCAAGCAAATTTCAAGGATTTCAAGGTTTATTCCTGGAATTTTCAAGGATGTCAAAGCTTACTCCTTACATTTTCAAGGATTTCAAAGCTTATTTCTTACATATTCAAGGATTTCAAAGCTTAATCCTTACATTTTCAAGGATTTCAAAGCTTATTTCTTACATTTTCAAGGATTTCAAAGCTTATTCCTTATATTTTCAAGGATTTCAAAGCTTAATCCTTACATTATTCAAAGATTTCAAAGCTTATTCCTTACATTTTCAATGATACTTCCCAAAACTAATTACCACAAAACTTTTACAAAGTTTAAACAATTTTTCTAGACAATTTGAAAAAAGTTTTTAATACTGTCCAATAAACTAAAATTTCCAGACCCAGGTATGCAATTCAAGCAAAATTCCAGACTTTCAAGTCTGCTAGACAATCCATACTACCAAATAAATGAGGTTCGACCTTGGGTGTGCCTCAAGTCCCAGTTTTACTATCACATGTACTGACAATTTCATGTTTGATCAAGATATTAGAAAACATTCTCAATAACTCTTATTTCAAAAATATCGATGTGGAAAAAAAAGTGCCATGACAACGACTACGAACAAACATCCTTTTGGCTCAGAATTTTTGAAAATGTGTGTGCTAAACATAAAATACTAATAGATTGCCAAGTAGAATTCTGTGAGGTGCAATGTAACATTTAATTTCATTTCCTCGAAGTTAGTAACTACGCAACATCCCTGGCCCAAATATTTCGTCAACATCAACATCCGATGTTTAATTATGCTTCTTCACTAGTTCCTTTATTCTAAAAGAGTTCTTTAATTGAGCTTCTAAACACAATCCAGATACATTGGAGATGACTGGTATAAGCACATACAACAATTGGTAAATTTTAACCTTGATACCTGTGGATTTTTTTATTCTGTCTTATACTCCCAATGAACATAAAAACGAACAATGGGCTACTGTGACCCTTTATTTTTTTTTTAAATATGACAGCACACGCTCACATATTCATCATTTTAAAGTCTAATTCTCCTTCCTGTGGAATCATAGCGGTCATTTATACATAAATTAGAAACAATGAGTGCTACAAAACAAAGGCAATTGTGGAAAAATCACTAAATGCACGCATGGTCTCTGAAAAAACAGACACTGCCATCACAAAATCCCCACGACACAAATTGTAAAGTGAATAACCTTTGACCTAGCATAAAAGAAAATTACACTCGCGTTTTAACAGCATATGGAAACTAATCTCAAGTAAAACCTCACGCACACTGATTAACCCAAATTAGAATGGGTATGTTAAGGTCAACAATCTTGGGTTCACCAGTGTTGGTGCAAATTTGTGACATGTCCCAATTATCGGATAGTCCAAGAGGTCAATACAAAAATCTGTGTTCCGATTCTTCTACAACTAGCTAGGGCCACATCTGATTAACCTTATCTTAAGGAGTTTATGTATATCCTTCAGAAGGAGAGAATGGGGTGCATTGAGGCATGGGGTAAGGTGAGACAGTGGCATTATTAAATAGTCCTATTGTGGACAACTTAAGTGCTTAAATTCCTAAATACTAAACTTACAACTATGCAACAATCTAAGTGGCAAACATATATAGTACAATACCAATGTGAAATATTTTGTTGAGAAACATATCATTTTAGTTGAATATAATTGCAATTGATGAAATTTAAGTTTCAATGGGTTATCTCCATATGGGGTAAACTGAGACAATTGATTTAGGGCAAAGTGAGACCAATTCACTAACAAGCTTTGAATTTTTACTTTTGCAATTGATGTCAATTTTAAAAACATAGCTAAATTAACGAAAATGAGTCGAAATATTTTAGAAAAATTTAAATTTAACGATTTCAAAATGAAATATTGAAATCTCAGTTTAGTAACTTTCCTAAAGTATAATAATATCATATCTTCATCATACCATATCATATTTCAGTTACGTTTTTCAGTCTAACAATGCTAAACACAAGTTATTATAATCTGTTTTGCATAATTTTATCTAATTCATAAAATGTCTCATTTTACCCCACACGTCTGAAAACGAGACATTCTACGACAACAGTCACCACATATCCTTACAATTTTAGATCAATAGAACAATTATTGAATCCTAAAAAACATGTCTTTGTAAAAAAAAGTGTCTCAATGCTCCCCATTCTCCCCTACTTGTCGATTTGGTCCTACTAAGTGGTTGGATTTAGTATCTAGTGGCCCCATTATCCGGAATTATCCTGAATTATCCAGCCAACCAATGCATGGTGTCAGGTATGTGCATGTCCCAGAAAACAACAATCACTATGGCTACATAAACATTTACAAATCTGATATCTATGAAACAAAAGTACCAGTCGAAATTGTCAAATTTGTTAGCACTTCTACAAATTGATTATTTCACATGCCAGAGAACATGTAGAAATTGTAGACTAAACCACATAACGTCCAAAGATAGAAAAAGCTGTCATCATTCTCATAAAAGGGAAGCCATAATTTTAAATAATTGTAGCAATGTACACACACCTAGAGTTAACGGTATTTAGGGAGAGGCATTTTAATATCTAAGATCATCACGATTTGACAGGCTGAAACACGCCAAAATTTACAACGTGGCTTAATCTGTGGAAACGCCATCCAATTCCTAAGACCCAGTTTTCTGAGTAAACACGTTGTTATATGAAACGAAAGCAAGAATGTCATAAAAGAAAATGTTGACGTCACTGATAATAAGCAACAGATTATACTTGTATAGTATCTACAAATTCACAGGTAGTTGTATAGCCTCAAAAACGAAAGTTCGAGTTTCTCACACTGCAAACTGATATCTGTAACACGTCACAACTGATAAAATATCTAAAGGATGATTTGGATGAAATTTTCTGAATTTTCAAAACTTTACATTCCATCTGAAATGTTGATGGGAGGGGCTGTCAACCCACTAAATATTTCACACCGAAATATTCTACAAAATGAACAAATTGTTGTAGCTATAGGCAGATGACATTTTACCAAATAACGTTATATCAGCAGTGTTGGGCAGTAATTGAGTAATTTGAGTAACGAGTAAAAGAGTAATTGAATACAAATGTACTCAAAACTTATATGAGTACAATACACTTTCTTACAAAAATGTACTCACAATGGGCGATTTACAAATGTCCTTGAGTATTAGCATAATTAACATTATGAGTACCAATGTAATCGAGTATGAACAGAAATACTTTCGGCTAGCATCTTTAAAAAAAAAAAACTGAGTTCACAAGCCAATACTTTTGCAATCCGCAATACTCGTAATTAGTACCTACTCATGCATGAGTACAAATGACCCAAGTCTGATTACGATACAACTCGTACTATGGAGTATGATTAAACAGGTACTCCAGTAATTGAGAACACTGAAGGAATTTGAGTCACGAGTAAAAGAGTACTGAGTACAAAGAGTAATTGAATACAAAATGTACAACAGTAATTGAATGCAAATGTACTCAAAACGTATAAGTACAATGCACTAGATTACAAAAATTACAACGGGCGATTTACAAATGTCCTTGAGTATTAGCATAATTAAAATTATGAGTACCAACGTAATCGAGTATGAATAGAAATACTTTCTGCAAGCATCTTTAAAAAAAAACAGTTCCCAAGACAATACTTTTGAAATCGGCCATATACTCGTAATCAGTACCTACTCATATCCATGAGTACAAAAGACCCAAGTCTGATTACGATACAACTCATACTATGGAGTATGACTCCACAAGTACTCTTAAACTGTACTTCAGCACTTGAGTACATATTTACCCAAGTTTGATTACTCATTTCATATGACTACTGATTACATGTACTCTACTTGTACTATAGAGCATAATTCCACTGCAATGGTAATCATTATTCCTACTAATGAGTATAATTTTGTCTGAATAACAACAATTCTTTGAAATGGAATTATTTGAATATAGAAACTTTCTGTGTATAAATTTACGTTTCAAAACTCAGAACTGTAATATTTGTAATTTTAAGATTATAAGCAGGTTATCAATTATTGACTTTGTGATATCACAGGCAGGATGAAAGGAAAGAGAATGCAAGAACGTCGATATCAATACGATTCATTTCCATTTAAGTGTTGTTACCTTTTAAAGCTCCAATTATGTTACTTTTAGATATTGCAATTTTATTTCCCCAGGTTCCTCTGATTCATTATAAATGAATCATTCCCAATACCGCAAAATTGCAAAGGCATATTTTTAAGCAAAATTTACCAGACTATCTTGGTTATGTATGAGAAGTTTTTTTGCATGGAATATCATAACCGAAGTCCCAAAAGATCAGGTCATAAAGACCCAAATGAGGATAATCGCCTAATGAAAGTAAGACATGTTTTAATGCTTGACTGGCATTATTGAAAGACATGAGAGGGCCATTCAAAAAGGACGTCCTCAAGAGGGGAAAGAGGGGGGGTGGACGTGTCTGCTGACATATGGAAGTCCACTAATGTTGGAATTTTGTAATTTTTGACTTTTATGGTAAATGAATGTTCCCAGTCCCAAAAAGTACTTGAATTTTTAAAACTTCAGGAAAGTCGGGAATGATGCCTAAATTTGTGCTACACACCAAATTTATACTGGAATTTCCCTTAGAGGTCAGCGAATTTTTGTTGAGCAAAAATCTGGAAAAATCTCGTGGAATTGGTGCTTGGAAATTTATAGGATGGTCCTTTGTATGTTCCAACACATTTTCTGGACACCCTACTTTTCAAAAATATTAAGGACGTCAACAGGGTCCCCCAACAAATAAAATGTTCAACTACGCTGACTTTTCAAGGTTTAAAAAAAAGTTTCCCATACGACAGAAATTGCATTTTTACTGGAGAAAAATTGCATTTTTATCACAGCAAATCAGATTTTTAATGTGAAAAATTGCAATTCTCAAAGTTTAAAAAGTGCTGAAATAGAAAGGTTTACCAGACTTTTTCAAAGGTGTACCAAAGAAATTAGTGGACGTTCTACGAGTCTAATGACTTTCACGCTCATTCTGTCCATATGATGTCCAAAGTCCAGCAAACCCAATTAAGTGTTTCAGAGTTCAACAACTTTCATATTGAATTTCCCTGACTTTTTACAAATAATACAGTGTTCCCTGACTTTTCCATTTTCCCTGACAACTCCAGGTTTTCCAGGTCTGGGAAAACCCAGGTCAATGAGGAAGAAGGAGTGGGGAATCTGGGCTAAAATGGACACCGTGTAGACAGGGGGTTCATTTTTGAAGGAATTTCGGTGACGTCCTTTTTGAATGGCCCCAAAGTATAAAAAAATTTAAAAAATCTAACTGTGTCTAGGCATTGGTGAATGCCCTTTTATAACACAACTTGCATACATATGTACATAAGGGAGGTTTACAGCAGAGTAGACTGTATCTAGCTAGCAAAAAAAAAAAAAAAAAAAAAAAAAGATGAAAACAGAACAAAACTTCAACATTTGTATACTCAGAGGAGGTATAAGCAGCAGGAGGTTGGTCTGCTTCAATGGTTTACCAATAAACGTTCAAAATAGCACACGCCAGAATACTACCCATGCCACAATACCAAAGAATTTTAAACTCCAAGGTCTTTGATATGCCTAAACGTTTTAGTACCATTAATCATTATACGGTCACCGTAGTATTTCTGGATAAAAAAACTACCTGTATACCTACAAATGTTTTATCGCCACTTTGTTGTTGAATGACTGTACTGGTACCGTGGGAGTAGAACAAAAAAAAGGTTAAAATCAAGGTTGGGCGCCCTGAATCATAAAGAAGGATTTACCTTAACCGATGACTACTTTAACTATAAACACATACTGATCTACGCTATTCGAAGTAATGGCCCAAATGTTAGAACTTTCACAATTTTTACAATAGAGGAGGTCTACATTACAAAACTGCGCATGTGCCATGCATGAGCGCCTCTAGTGGCCAAATTTCCTGGGGGGACCGCCCAACGTCGTCCATATAGCATTTCCATTGATTTTGCTCTTTTGGGAACGGATTTTTGTGATTATTTGGGAAATTTAACGTAAGTTTTTTGAAATTTGAGTGGAAATTCCACTCTGAGAACGTGTAGGCCACGTGCAAACCATTTTATTTAAACACAATTGCGTTTTATTTGAATGTCACCAAGTGTTTCACTTGCATACATTACAATAAATTTCTTTCTTATATTGGAGTTTTTAGGGATCCTGTGGTATGAAATCTTGGAATTCTCGTTCCTAAGTTGTTTTTACAACATGGAACACAACAATTCCTCTTCATGTTTGAAAACCCCTTTTAGAAAGCGAAAAAAACACGTGTAACTCAATGACACGTTTTTGGCCTGTCCCCCCAGGAAATGTCCTAAAAATACCACAGAGGGCGCTAAACGTAATGTAGAAGACATGGAAAGACATCTATTGGATTTCAGTTGTCATAACCAAACTTCGCGTGAATTAATTATATGGCGGTCTTGTAAGGGGCCCTTCAAAAAAGGACGTCCCCAAGAGGGGGACGAGGGGGAAGGGTAGCCATTATGGACGTCCACTAATCATGGTATTTTCCAGCTTTCGGATTTTCTGTTTGAGTTTTAAAAATCAGTGAAAGGGGAAATGGACACCAGAAGAAATGTGTCCCCAATCCAAATTGTACTTGAATTTATAAAACCTCGTGAAAATCAGGAATTCTGCCTAACTGTGTTAAACACCTATTTTATGATGGAATTTCCCTTTAAGATCAGGAAATTTTCGTTAATCATAAAAAGTCTTGGAATTGGTAGCTAGACGGGTACTTGAAAATTTACTTGAAATGGGCCTTGGTTTGTTCCAATACATTTTCTGGACACCCTATTTTTCAACAAGAAAATAAATAAATAAGGACGTCTGTGAGGAGAGGAAGTTCTGGGCTAAAATTTAAACCGTGTGGACAGGGGTCTAGACTAAAATGGACACCATGTGGACATGGGTCAATTTTTAAGGAATTTCAAGGGCGTCCTTTTTAAATGGCACCTAATAGCAATTCACAAATAAGGATATATGCAAAAAAAAGTGTTCAAAATTACTTCAAAATGGAATAAAACTGCAATAACTCTGGAAATTCGTTTTGTAATTAAATGAATACATTCTGTCAGACCATTTGTCCAAATATCAAACTTCAAACACAATTACACGGTAGACCAAGCACGGTTGAGATGATTGGAATTTTTTGAACCTGGGTTAAGAACCTCTCAATAACCATTTGGCGGACATTTGGCTCTATTCAAAGTACAGATCCACCCTCATTAACTACTATTATCGAATAAAATAATTAGCCATTTTATTGAGAGCGTGCCAGTTTTTTTTGGTCAAATACTAACGATCTCGTCTCAATTATTTACAGCTGTAATGCGCTTTGGGTTATTTAACGAACAACGACATAACGTCCTTTGCTTTAAAGCTGCACATACAGACAAACGAGATTAAATCAACATTTTCGTAAGGTTAAAACTATTTGCCAATAAAAAAATATTTCACAGGTGTCCTCATCCACTAAATTGCATGGCCCTACATTGAAGTTTGACATAATTATTGCTGTAACCATAAACTGAAACTATAAAACGTTAAAAGTGTAGATCATAGTAAGGTGTTTTTTTAGTATCGTGAGATTATTGTTAAAGCAGGTTTAGATAAAAATTATCAGTTTATTTATTGAAAGAAGGCCCAGAAGTTGAGGTCCGTGGTTCACTATGCAATTTCTCTCTTTCTCATGCAGTAAACATGGACAAATATTTGTGTACATGTTTGATAATAGACACGTCGACTGTAAATTAATATTATAGCCTCCAAATACGCACAAATAACTGGAATGTCCAGCGGAATAAACCATATTTGTATATATGAATTTTCAAAGCCATTGTTTCGTGGGTATTTTCAAAACTCCGGCTTGCTGAACACAGGACATGACAATAAACGGGGTACGGGAAATTAACAAAACGAAACCTAACCCTACTTACGCTTTTAAACTGCTCCGCCAACTCCTCTTTCTGATCGTCCGTTATTTGAAAACTTATCCGATTTCGGTTTTCGGCCGCCATTTCAAACACTTGTTAATACTTCACGGAAAACAAGCAAATTAGGCGCACTCAAAAGCGATAACACTTCAACCACAACCTTTGCCAGAAATGAGTTTTTTTTTCTAAACGGATGCCAAAAAGCTGACGAATTTGCCCCGCCCAAATATGACTCATTGGTGCCGTCATTGGTTTCAGGGTTACAATAATCATCCAATAAATGTTCTTGTGCCTCACTGCGCCTTGCAATCACATGACAGTTCGCACATCCGCTCTTAAAAAATAATATGAAATTTGAAGTTTTCGATATAAAAAAGGCTGTTATTCATGGGGGTTACAATCAATTGAGGACTGAGTTGTCAGCTTGCCCAATGGCAAGTGTGCCGTTTTAAACAAATCCACCATTTATTTAAAAATGTATGAGCTGTTGACTGTATTTTCTTATATTTTTGTATGATTTGAGTCTGTTTGTTAGCAGATGCATGTTCGTTTTCTGAATATTGGAACATGTTGGTCCATTCTATAAATTTCCAAGCACCCGTCTCGTTACCAATTCCAGGACATTTTTCAAGATTTTTCCAATATTTCCTGACCTCGAAGGGAAATTCCAGCAAAAAAAATTCATGTATTAACACAAGTTTAGGCCATAATTCCCGACTTTCCCAAGGTTTTAAAAATCCAAGTACATTTGGGACTGGTTGCACATTTTTGTTGGTGTCCATTTCCCCTTTCACTGACCAACAAAAAAAAAATACCATCATTAGCGGGCTTCCATAATGGCATACTCCCCCTCTTGCCTGTCCACATGCCAATAGACCCTCTCTCCCCCTCCCCCTCTTGGGGACGTCTTTTTTGAATGGCCCCATATCAGTAAAGGCATTTTGAAATCAATGTTCACATTGAAGACTCCGTCAATGTGCTTACATAATAGGACTTTGACAGAAGGCACTTTTCGTTTCATTGGTTGATTCTGAAGCCCTATTTTGAAGGTCAACAGAGTGCATAAAAAGCCGTCTGCTCCTCCAGCAGATGGCGCTAGAAGCCAGTGCAGTTGTATTTCATTTTTATTACACTGTTTTATAATCTATATGATAAAACCATCGAATTTTATCACAAGGCTGCTTATCGCGTGATATAGCCTTCGTACGAGCTCACCTTTTAAAGATCCTCAAGTACTGCTGTGCTGTCCTGCAAACATGGCGCCAGCACTGAGTAAACTGAGCCCTAGAAACGCCGCTATTGGGGCAGTTTCTGTAGGGGCACTTTGCTGGCTAGTGGCACGAGCTGCAGGACCTAAACGGAGAAAGTAAGGATTATTTTATATTATGTATTTGGCCTCATGTGGTTATAAGTTTCGATAACAACATTCCTTTAGAAATTCATTTTCCATCCAATTAGCAAGATGCAATGCCCTGCTAGAAACGCAATATTACCTATATTAACATAGTGAAAAAGTTAATAAGTCGAGACTCTCATATGCCCTAGTAATTGTTATGAACGTTTCCTTTGAATATATTCAACATTATATAATGCTATACAGGATGCTGTATAGGGTGGTTTCCTGTTAATTGGGAATATATCTGCTATGGTCCAATTATGCAAAGAAATTAGTTTTCAGGGTTTTACCCAAATGAAAATGTACCTTAATTAGTCCTAATCCTAATTAGCATATAATAATAGATGATTCTATTTAAGTTGTACAAGTCATTGCATGTAATCTCTATAAAACATCCATATTCAGATATCTGAATAATTTCATCAATGATCATGCGACACAAAATACCAGAATCTCTAGGAAGGGTTGAAAGTTTTGTGTATAGATTTGATATATTAATTCTATGTTAATATTTACTCAAAGATTGTATGGTTTAATTAGATATATTCTATACAAAAGTGGTCCTACCCGTACAGTCAACGCCATCTATGGGAAAGCGTAAATATATGAAATAAATTGGAAAACCAATCTTAATATTATACAGTATGTTTCAAACAATTGACCATTGCAGGTGCATGAGAAGTTAATTTATTATTTTAAATATAATTTTGTAATGTAGATGTATTCCATACATAAGTGGCCCTATACTCTTACAGACAACGGCATCTATGGGAACACATACAAATATCGTGAAATAAATTAAAAAAGCTAGCTTAATATTACACAGTATAGGACTCTTTAGATTGTATAATATTTGTAGTAGAAAATTTGTTTTTGCCATTTCGAATAGATGAATTTAAATACTCATTTAAATTTTTTAAGCGCGATTACCATCATTCCGCAAGTGTGACAGAAATGCACCACTTTCTATGGGGTTACTCTAACATTTTAATCCTTTGACCGAGCTTAGTGACAAGTCTGATGCTTACATTGGTCCTTCAAAATTTGCAAATGCGATTAGACGATGGAATAGCCCCTTCCTGGCAAAAGTCCAGATTTAGTCAAAATTCAATCTAACAACGATGTCTAAGTCGCTACTGACGTAGGAGCATTCTCCTGAAATGATTGGGTACGACCCCCCTACCATATACTGTAAGGTACTGAGTTGAATTGAATACACCAATCAATTATATTTGCATCTATACAAAACCTAATCATTTATACAACTTGATAACCGTGACATGTATATCGCCCTCGTGATCAGGGATGACTGCCTCTTAATAATTAAATGCCCCCAATTTCAAGCAACAACATGTTCTTAAACGATATGAATACGCCTCTTAAGGTGCACATGATCGATACTCATCTAGTGCGCATCAATTCTTGAATCACCCAGTACAGGGGATAAGATGGTCATTTGAGTTTTATACTAAGATCATTGTAAAGTTTCTGAAAATAGGTTTCAATGAGATATATTATAGACAGCATTTTTCAGTTGAATATACGTTAGCATTATAATAAAAGTTGCAAAATTCTATCGTGCGTGATCGAACGCTATAATATTATATATATCTTTATATTACTAAAACCAACCTGTGTTTGCAAAATGTGTGAAATGAATTTGATACAGTACATATACATTTGACGGCCACATGTAGCACATGTGAAATCGGGTCTAGATCCCTAGGATATATGCTACTAATGATTTCCAAATAAAACATAACTACCAATCTTTACATTTGAAACAATATGACAGCCACGTAACTGACATACATTTCCCTTGTTTTAAGTAATATACAAATATTTTATTAATTTACACTTTTATGATAAAAGACCTCATCTAATAACACAACTGCAATACTGCAATCTATTTAAAAATAGAATGAGATGCATTTGAAATTTCAGCATCAGTCCACATGCTTGTAATTGTTGAAAGTAGGTTAATATAAAATTTAGACAATATCATGAATATATTGTAGTTTATAGTTAATGTTAAACAATTCTTTGAATTTGTACACTCTACTGAAGATATAGATTTGAAGAAGGTACATGTACAAACTCATTAGAATGGCATTTCAACTTTTAAAGTTCATATATATACGCTCTACTGGAAAAATAATTGAGTAGTGGAAAGGTGCTTGACTTATTTGCAAACAAAAAAATTCTTTTTTTTAATATACCCAAAGGGTTGTTGAAAATAAACTATATAAGGTGTTGAATTTCAAGCATATCAGTAACGTTTGCAAATATTTCTGAGAATAATTTCACACTTTTGTTTGGTCTGACAATTTACTTGAAATAAGCTTATCTACAAATGTTTCTAGAAATTCACACAATCAGAATTTTACGTAATAAATGATGCCTAGAGAGGGGAGTGTACTTTACCAAATCCAAGACTTAAGAATTTAATGACGTTCATGTGTTTTATACCGAGTTTTTACATTGAGAATATCAATATGAATACAGAAAAAAATTCCAAAATATTATTCTCCTCACCTTCCACATTTTTATTACCAAGTAATTTTCGCAAAATGAGACTGTAATTTTGCATCCATCACCATGCTTCGATTGCCTATACCCTATCTAGCATTCAGTACAACGTTTGAACAATTTAAAAAATAAACTTTCCAAAGTACGTCATTAATAATAATATTTTTAAAGAACGTGGTTGTCTACACCACGAATTTCGTTCTTTAAATTGTACGAGTCATTTTGTATTGTTGAATATTTTTTTCCCATGTGTTCTTTTAGAACAAGAGAAAAAATTATCCTTGGCGCAAATTACCCTGCAAGAAGATTTTATCCAGAATGAACTACTGACCCATTCAGTAACTTTCATTTTTTGTAGGAACTGGGAAGGTATATTAAATACTTCGTACCGATCTTAATCTTTTGCAGGATATCACAAAAATAAATAATAACCGAATAAAAGGCCTTGGCACGCTGTTTAAAATCAGAAGACAATCGTACTTACACATTTGAAACAAGGAACTGGCGTGTATTTATTTTCAAATAATTCCGGTGTAAAATACTAATTTTAGTATCCTTGATGAAATACTGATGCTGTATATTTAGGACTTGGTTAAGAACTAAAATTGTATAATTAACATGAACCCTGTACTGATGAAATATGAGACTTTAGAATGGCATTTTCAACATGGCCGCGTCCTTTACTTTCAAACCGACATTTGCACATGAAAATCTACATATACAGGTTAACCACAAAAAATGAGGAATCTTTTTCATAAATTCGAAACTTTTTTGTTTTTTAATCAAAGTAAATTTAATTTTGCACTTTTTTTTGGTTCCCCTTTTTTTGTGGCCACGCTATATGTTGCGACAAAAATGGCGGCTTTTTGGTGCAAAAGGATGCGGCCATGTTGGAAATACAATGCTAAAAATTCATATACCGACAGGGGGAATCGAATCAGGATAAGATAAATTACTCCTAGATGATTAATTAGGAAATACATGGCGATTAAAGGCGCTTTATTTCAGAAATTTTCATCTAACTTGGCTGAAAACAATTTGACAATATATCTGTCTATTTGGTCAATTTTGTTATTTTTGCATAAAAAGTATACCTGTTTCAAATGCGATTATTATCGACATACATCACTAATGTTTTTTGAACTAGCCTTGATTGTTGTTAAATAAACTTTTTAAACATACAAATTGACCTCGTCTGTTTCAGACATTTGATGGAGTCTAATCATTGCATTAGAAAGAAAAAAAGAAATTTAGAAATAAAAAAAATCCAATGTAATTTATGATAATTGTTAGAAAATTTATTCCGTTGATTATCTGTAATGCATTTTAATTATCCCCTGTCAGTATATGAGCTTTAATGTTAGTGCCCAACAGAAAAGTTACAGGTACACACATTTTCCCCTCCGTTTCATGATACCTGAAGAAATCTCATATTTGGCAGGGTCTGTTTTGAGAATTTTAAATCAGGGACAATCGTCTTCATTATTATATCAAGACGTGCACTAGTGCGTGCAATAAATAGGCATGTGGCATTTCAATGCTTGAAATTAAGCTACCTACTGATTAACCAAGAAAGATTTTTAAAATTATATGGTCGAATTCACTTTTTATTTGATGCAAAAGATATTGTTTTAAATAGCCTTGAGAGGCAACGATTCTAGCAATATGCGTGTTCATGGAAAAAGTTGGCCAACATCAGTTTCCGAGGCTACTGAAATTACCAGAGTGAAATTATTACTGTGAGATAAAATAATTTAGTTCTTCCTCAACCTATATATCCTAATTGCATTGAATTCAATTTTTTTTTTTGCGTTTGGGGTCACTTTTCAAAATGGCAATATTCACCAAATGAATGCATATTTTGTTACTGATGCCATGTTTTTATATATTTTTTTTCAGAGTTCTTAAGGTTGAGGAGATTAGCCTTCTTACTGGTCAGGTAAGTTTTCCCAGTTTTTTCATATAAGTGTTATTGTGCCTACCTGGCATAATTACAGTATGTTATGTGGAGGTGAATGACATTTAACTTTTGACTTGTACCTCCTCCCCCCGCTCCCCCCAAAAAAAATTTAAAGGTATAAAAATACCTAACAAATTTAATTGTGTGGTCTACTTTTTGTTTATCTCAGAGATAAGTTTTGAATGTTACTTTTCCTACATAAAATTTTCATCAATTTGAAATGTCCTAAATACATTTGTAAACAATATAAATGAATCTGATGAAATTTATGTAATTATCCCATGAAAACGAAACTAAAAATTAAGTAGAAAACATGGTTCTCACTTGGATGTCATGTACAGTTCATTAACTGCAATCAGTATCATTATCCATTGATGGATTTCCTAGACTGATTTCAAAAGTTAATGGTATTCCTGCCAAATTTTATTATTTAATTTTTGATTTATCTATTTATTTTTGGCAATTTCAGTAGGGAAATGAGTTAATGGCTAGTGCTTGGATTTCTTTTATTGCTAATATATATTTTGAACTGTGATGTGATGGCCTACTTTTATCTTATTGCCCAAACTTGTACAAAGGTTTGAAAAATAATAGTCACACAGCAAATTCACAGTTTTGAAAAATAAGTTGTGTTTGAGGAAGTGTTTATAACTTTCATTTCCACTGTATTAGAATCTAAACTCATAGTATAATTTTAACCATGCGAT
Organism: Julus scandinavius; assembly: GCA_034696685.1. Classification (NCBI taxonomy): domain Eukaryota; kingdom Metazoa; phylum Arthropoda; class Diplopoda; order Julida; family Julidae; genus Julus; species Julus scandinavius. The sequence goes on from JAQGAE010001486.1 coordinate 21,899, forward strand.
CTTGCAAAATGCAAAAATATCAACTTTATTTGTTTTGTTGTTGTTTTTCCTTTAGAAAGTCGAAAAGAGGGACAAGGCACAATTAGATGGGATATTTTTCAGGTAAATATTTACAACGCTTTAGGCAGATTTAAATGAAATCTTTTGAAGAAAATCTTTTGTCTCATCTTTTAGGAAGCTTGTACGGATTCTAAAGATAATTGTTCCAGGATGGGCTACCCCAGAAGTAAGTTGAGAAAAACAGTTTGGATAATAATCCCAAAACATAACAAAACTTGTATTGTCATTGATGATGTAACTAATAATTTCTTTGCAGGCAGCATATTCATTACTGATTGTAGCGTGTCTACTTGCCCGCGTTTTTGCCGACATGTGGATGATTCAAAATGGAACATCGATTGAAAGGTAAATATCGCATATACAACAATAAACTTATATATTAGAAATTCCTAACGCCGCCGCCGGCGGTGGAATGAGTTATGTGCTTGCCTCTCGATCCTAAGGAGCAGAGGTTCGCTCCTCGGTCGGTGTGAATTTTTACGAATGGGAGAAATTCCCTGAGTGGCTGGTCGAGAGTTTAAATCAAGGGCCCATGTATATTGTTGCACGTTAAAGGCCCCTCGTAGGCAAAATTTCCAGTTAGATGATGAAGGCCCATTCGCTGGGTTGGTGTTTAACCCTCGTGTTGCAGAAATAAGCTAACGCTAAAAATCCACAAACAAAAAAATTTCTAACCATTTTGGTTTTCACTCTTTTGTGAAAAAGATCCATCATAGGTCATGATAGAAAGCAATTTGCAAA
>JAQGAE010001487.1:0-22687 GCA_034696685.1 Julus scandinavius
AACACAGCCAACTAATGAAATTCTACATAGTAACACAGCCAACTAATGAAATTCTACATAGTAACACAGCCAACTAATGAAATTCTACATAGTAACACAGCCAGTAATATTGCATATTGATCCGAAAAGTCGATATGTTACCATAATATCTCATTAAATGTGCCCATACACGATACAAACTTTTCCATACAAAAAACAAGTCTAGCAATTATTTTCTGCAAAAAATAGGATTGATACATGACGTCATTGGTACATTTTTTCACGCATTTTAGACACAAGCACCGAAAATCTCTCTCAGAAATCTCCCTTGTTAATTCCCATATAAACACGTGTAAGAGTCCTATATGATGGAAGAAAAAAGTTAATCTCGAAGTCTTTGTTGCATGCACTGCATTTACATATTTTATTCATAAAAATGATTAACGATCTTCGCCTCTTCATATTTTTTTCCTTCCTCAACTATGTGAATATAACGCCACCATAGAGAGAGAGATTACTTTCAGAATAGCAATTTTTTTTCTCTCTTTATTCCTTAAGACTCGAAAAATATTTGCTTTTTAAAAAGACTTAATCCCACTTGTTAAATTTAGGAAATTAGATTCCCTGAAATTTCCTCGACTCTACTTAACTCCGACTCTGATTTTTTTTACCGTGAAAACTCATCGGAAACGTTCTTAATCTCCTTGTTATTTCAGCATTAATCGCAGTTATTTGGAGAGCCCTTAAGAGTGAACATATGCCCCTGTGGATTTCCCAATAAGATTTCTCGGCAAAACGTATTTTAGAATCTTATTAATTTAGTGATAGCATTATTTAATTTTACCGGAGGTGAAAAAAAAGAAAAGAAAACATGAGTGGAATAACATCTTAATTTGGTTTACGATGTTCTGAAATAAACTACAAAATCCGTTATATCTGAAGGGTTTAATGAAGTCTGGGCATAAAACAGTAATTAGATCAGAATGATTAAAAATGATAATTAGTACACCAGCTTAGAGATACCCGATATGTGTGAATTATCAAGAATATCAACGAGGCTTCACTTTTACAACATGGATATGCAACGCTTGTCAATGGAACTTCGTGGCGATAATTGATGCCTCACTGTAGTAGTACTCTAAACACATTAGAAACATAATATTTATTCCATGTAAAAAACTAAAGAGCTTTCTATCTAGTATTTTAAGGAAATTTGTAAAAAAAAATAAATATTAAATTTATTTATTTTTCAGTTTGTAAATGTTTTTTCCTATGTTAAAGAACTTTTTAAATTATAATTTTTAACTATTTTTTCCTGAAAAATACTTTAATTGCATATTAAATCCGGTTAATTCTGTTTTAGATGATAAAATGACTTTGATTAAATATAATTTTGAGGAAATTTAAATTTTAAATTATTAGTTGTTAAAAATTTGTAATTTTTATAAATCAAATAGTTGAAAAGTACAGAAAATACGATATTATTGCCATTTTGGATTTTTGGAAAGTATGTAAAGAAATTGTGTAGTTATGGAACTACTATATATCACCAATTTTTCAATACTTGCCTACCTTCATCACACAATATTCCTATAGTTTTTAGAATGGTTCTCTTAAAACAAAATTTAAGGTAGAGCTTAGGATTGTGGGGAATTGGGTGTTCAGCAATTACTCTGGTTATTTGATGCTCCGGTTAATTATGCATGAACTTAACTGTTTTGGCGAGGCATGTTTATGTACCATGAGCGGGTCATTGGCATTTGGAGAGCCGTTCGATGATTCCCTGGGGAGTCATCTCTTCATCGCAATGCAACATCTTCGGTTCGTTAAAAGTGGCCAAAGGACAGGCCAGTGGACAAAAGGACGCAATTTGTGACCAATCCAGAGGATGTTTTAGGAAGATCGTTTAATAGGTTCAAGTCATAAAATCGCTTTTCAAAGTTAACCTAATAATTTTAACGACCAGTTCCAAATCCATTGGCAGTAATAGTCTAACAGGAGTACCAACATGCCTCATAAATATTCATGGAACTGACGCCAGGGGGCGGAAGAGGGTACTTAGTGGAGCCAACGACACCCAAAAGGCACAATTAGGTTATTAACTTTTAAAATTCATGGCACAAACGTGGCCATCATTTGCAAACATGTTCAAAATTAACCGAGGAAAACACAAGTGCCCCGCAATCCATAAAACGCTCGTCTGCATTTGCGTTGAAAATTGGGAAATTTCAAAAAGGTAACCTGGACTTTGCTGCAATTTAAAACTTCAAAACATGTTATTTTAAGACTGTTTATTGAACGTAATATTGAATAGTTTTTTAAATGGGAATTTGCCAAATTTGTTAAGTAAAGTATTTCATAAATACCTTTATTTTTTCAAATTAGTATACAAATAAGTGCTATTGAAACTTATTTTACGAAACATAATTTTTATAAGTTACATGCAAATTTACTGTTGCTGAAGTAATTTTTGAAAATTATATTCTAAATTTAAATCTTGCAAATTATTTTTAAAAGCTTTTTTTATAGCGGCACTTTTAATTTATATTCAATATTTTCTGTTGTAAAAGATATTTCACGTAATTTACAACACAATTTTGACATGGAGAAATATGCCAAATTGAGGTTTGTCAACTTCACATGATATGCTGTGTCACACCATGAGACATTTTATCACATAGTATCAAACCTGACATGACCAAAAGTGATTATACATTTCGTAGTACCACGTATGACATAACAAAGTATAAATTCTAAATTATGATAATTAAGCCCAATATTGGACAATAATGTTTAGATTCACTGACACCAGAAGGCGCTGCTACTCGCTTGGCACTGTTCACTTTAAAATAAAAAATGGCGCTTTGTTGGTGGCTTTCTCTGTAACCCAACTCTTCATTCCCAGGGAAAAAAGGACGGGGTTGGGGGTCCATTTTTCAATTTCGGAACACACAATGAAGAGAAGAAGGTGCTTTTGGAGCGACCAAAATAACGCATAAAATCGATGTGGAAAAATCCGATGTTAGCAGCAGCAGCAGCAGCAGCAGAAGCGAAAAGCATCCTTTCATTTAATAATGTAGGGAGAAAAATCTCTTAAAAGTGAAAATGATAAAGCGATATGGGCCGTAGAAGAAACAATCCACGAAGAGGAGAGAAATTCTGTCCAGGCATAAAAGCGTGTTGAAAAATCGTATTAATCACCAGAGAGTCATTCGTAAAACCTATAAGAATTTAATACCCAACGAAATGCGGCCAAAAGATGCCTTTCGCTAACAAAAAAAGAATCTTATCTCTAGGATACTACAGTGAAATCAACGCCCGTTTTTAAGGCAGCCATGATTACCATTCGAATGCTCCACGGAAGCATTTCCTGTTTCGAAATCGCTTACATCAGCCTCGTTTCATTAAATAGGATTTTCAATTAATACTCCCTGGTGGTACATACTTTGCCTATAAAATAACATCATATAGGATGCAGGTTATGTGGCCATGTATGCATGTCCATTTGGGTGGACCTTATGATGGGGAAAACAACGTCTTATTTTAAATATAGAGACACTAGTCTATCTTGCTCTAAGATTTTTTTTTAATACTATATTTTCCTAGATGAAATTTATAGGCCGCAACCAAAGTGATGTTTAGCATGTATATTAATATTTTTTTATGTTTTGGTAGCGACGCCTAAATATTATTTTAATTCTTTAACTATCCAAGTCTGGCCAGAATTGAATTTTCCATAATGGAACCGATTCTAAACGTGCACCCTCCAGTTTTTCAAAAACTTAAATATAAGGATCACCCTATTGTTCATTTCTAGCCATCCCATTTAGAAAAATAGCCATATCTGCCATAAATATTCGCAGGTAGTATTAGATATTTCCATACGTTTTCATGTGCAATTGTACATACACATAACATTAATACCTATATCTGGATCTATTTTGGTAAACAGACAGTCAAAATGGTCCTATGTTGCATGGTATAAACTATACCTGTTACTTGTTATCGCATACAGCTCATAAACCGAATATTACAATATATTCTTATTAAATTTATTCATATATGAACATTTTTGGAAGGGCCATATATGGTAGATCAGTGTCCAACTAATATATATATAATACAACTGTTGCCAAATGATTGTAAAATGTCGAACGAGGACCCATTGTCCGAACTATGTACTCTCTGAGTGTAAACAAATAAAATAAATAAATAAATACCCACATAAGCAGTACAAACCCCCAAGAGGCCTCAAAGGGATGTTCCAAGGAATGGCATCACATATCGTTTTAAAAATCGTATTCACTTATATTAAACATCCATGTTGCTAAAGTGAAGCCCGGTTGATCTACAGAGCTTCAAAGACAGAAACCCGGCCTATTCGTCGCCATCTTTGTACACCATCAAGTACACAAACATGTTTTGGATTGATAACTAAATCTGGCTAGATGTACTTGCATTTTTCGTAATAACGGCACTTGTACATCGTGCCTTGGGACGCGTCTGTGGCAGTAATTATATAAATTAGGATTTCGCTTTCTCTAATAAAATATTAATGCGACAGCGCTGTAATCTTACGCACGGAATCTCGAAGGACTTATGAAGGAAAACTAAAGTGGATTTCATTCGAGAGTTCCAATCGACATTAAAGCAACATCAACGCGAAGCTACGTAACAACTTCACTTCAGTGACAAGGTTTAAAAGTGTTTTAGATGGGACGAGCAAGATGGCGGATGGGGAATTAAAAACAGCAGTTAACATTGTTAATGAAAGGAATGTAGCGCCACATGCGGGACTCATTATGGTAATACTACATGTCACTCCATATGAATACAAAATGAAGAATTAGTGTATGGGAGGCTGGAAAAAGTTTTAAATGGTCATACAAAATTCTAATCTGGCCTTTAGTATGGAGTCCTTTGCCAGGACTGGACTCATCAGGGCCATTACCAGCTAAATCGTTTAACATCAGGAAAGTTTAACATTTTTAGCAAAAAAACGTGTCCAATTGTAATGGTAATTTACCCTTTTGTTTTATAGCTAGATTTAGGACACCATGTAAAACAATAATCAAGATCAGTCTATAAAACAAACTACAATACGGGATATATGAGCAGAAGCTGCTAATTTGCATAGCACTTGATGGTTAATTAAAAGCGAAGATGCTGTTAAATTAATGCAAAACAACGCGAGAGCAAATAATGCGATCAACAATTAAAGGGATAAGGTTACAAAAATCCTCCGCTTAAGTTCTCACCCTGAAAACCTTTGGCGTTGAAACGAAATCCGGAACGAAAATCGATCCCTAATTAACAAATTTCAGCTTTTTTTTTTACTTCCTCTCAAAGGCGTACTTCAGTATTTAAAGTGTTTAAAAAATTAAGCGAGCAAAGATGAATCAATAAAGCGATGAAATGGACAACAATTAGATTTCTTATCTTAGGTTTTCACAAAAATTAAGAGTACGTGAGTGAGCATATGAGCGATTTATCAGTTTAACACGATTCAGGAGTTGAGCTTCGGTCTTACAATACAGGCTTCACTTTTTGGGCATGGATGCTCATTAAGACTAAGTGCAACTTTTAGTCTGGAAATGATGCTCGTTTTCAATATTGCCTGTGGATAACATGTTCACAATATTGTCAGTGCCATAAACTGGCTTAATGTAAACACGTGGGCATACTGTATGTGGAAAAGTATACCCACAATGGCATATCATGTCCAATCAATGGCAATACGTGTTCAATGTGTGATTCCTTACATTGCACATTTAGCCAGATATGGATCGATAATGCCACATACGGCATGTCATATTATATATCTAATTACTGATACGTCCATGACATATCCATATTTTCACCATATTTCGGTTTTTTCCCTCCAGAATAACGATAATATGTACTTAATCACTGCAGTCCAGATGAAGAAGTATAAAAATGCTCGTGTATAAAGAGCATTGAGAAGATCAGCTAAGTGAAAATATGGGTTGAACTTAAGACCCTGATCCGTTGGTCTAAAAAGATTAATGGCACTCAGAGACCCTTATGAATAGCCTTTTGGCCAGGCAAAAACAACAAAGATTATACCCACAAGAAGCAGCGCACAAAACACAAGGCCTAAGGTGTATTTATCTTAAGAATAAAGTGACATTCTCCAACAGGAAAATGAATTGCACCAAAAAAAAAAAAAATCAGTCAATTGGGAAAGGTGAACGATTTCGGCTCTTCATTGACGTGTCTACACACGTTGGCACTTGACGAATTGATGCAATTTCATATTCAAAATAGGCAACGCACAGAGTATTTCAGGCTTAACTTCAAAAAGGAGCATAAAAAGCAATGCGATGCAACGAATGCCAATGGCACTTGGAAGATCTTGAAAAGTATTTGAAATTGCTGAAAAGTATATGAATGAAAAAAGTATTTGGGTCATATAAATGATTAAATATCGGAAAAATCATGTTTGAATATGTCATAAATTGCCAATATAAACAGAATGTTCGTAATGTACAGTTCTTTTATGAGTCAAATTGAACGAAGGCGATTTAAGGAAAGTATTACCTTAATATTAAACATAGTTAACGGAAGAATTGGGCATTTGTCCCACTGGCAAATGCCCCAGTTAGTTCCACACTTGTAAAAAATCTCCTGATTGCTACAATATAACAAAGACTGCAGTGGGAAAAATGTCTCAAATCTGGTGGTGACTTATATTTTCTATATAAAGGTAATACTTGTATATGCTCAAACATTTAAATTTCGTAAATTAAAATTAATAAAACATAACAATGATCTTTTGATAGTTTGTAATTTCTCATACAAACATGTACATACTAGATGTTACTAAGATGTATCATGTACAATTTTACCCAATACCGTACCCTATACAAAAAGGAAATTTCAGTTATTCCTCATGTGGTCCTATTGGCCAGAATGTTCCACATTGTAACAAATGTGAGAAAGTATCGACCTATAAAATATCCGACTCTGTACTGCATTTTGAAAAAAATTTAAAAACAGATCTATTCATCAATTTTAATAAAATCTTTTTTTTTTAAATTTGACCAATTGGCTATTCACTTAAATGAGAGGGCAAAAAGCAAATTTCTGGCATGAAAATGGATGTTTTTTTTCTGATCTAAACTGGTCCTTGTGTCTACCATTCATTCCCAGGCTGAGTTGTCTCTATTGACAGAAAATATCATTCATCATAGGTAAAGGTTATTAGTGACAAATGTGTAAGAAAGCGTGAAAAATGACATCACAAAATATATATATATATATATAACGAGAAGAACAAGAAAAAAAACGGGAAGAGAAAAGTGATAGAGAGAAAACGAGTGCAAAAAGGCACTATGAAGTCATGAAGGGAAAAAAGAAGAATAAAGGAGGGGGATCAAAAAGTTAAAATAATGCAACATGATCTTCACTTTTCGCTACGATTCGCCCTTAGATCCACTTAAATCCGATCTTCTTCCAAGACACTCGCATTAAAATTCAAACAGCGGATGAACTCGCTTTTAGAAACGCACATCGACTTAATGTCAAATCTAGCACCATTTTTCAACAGCGCCACCTAAGGGCACTAAGCTCAAGGTCAACGAGGCGGAAGTGACCTTACGCCCGCCGGAAATCGCTTCTTCATTGGCTGAATTTCGATCATCAGAAGCTAAGTGTGGCAATATACTGCCGAAATTCATCAAATACTAACAACAACAACAATAGAAAACAAACTAAATGTAAACAATGTACACATCAGGAATGAACTTTCAGGTAGAATAATTGAAAAAATATACTTTAAATTTCCAGTTAAAGAAAAAAATTATCTGGATTTGGAATCTTTGATCTGGGTTATATCCTTCAAATTTCCTTAATCTTACCTTTCTGAATAAAAAAATACTCATAAAGACAAAAACTTTACTTATTCTCACATATTCCTCAGTATTCATCTGAGTGAGTTTGGTTATTTTATTTGTTTGGTCTCTAAAGCCCAGTCTCCACTGAAGGCAACATAGGGCAACAATGTTTCGTCAACATGGTTTGCTGAAACAAATAATGAATACAAGTTTGCCTACCGTGATGTTTGAGCAAACTTATGACGTTTTTTTGTTGCCAGAACCTTTCGTCAACATTTCGCCAATCGCTCTGGAGGCGGTCCGGATCAAAACAAAAAAAAATGTTGCTACTTTACTGCGCATGCTCAGACAAGAGGTCAAAAAGGCGCTTTTACAAAGAGCCTTACCAAGTATTCAGGTCCACATTAGAGCACATAGCTGAGCATGCGCAGTAAAGTGGCAACATTTTTGTCCAATTTTTTTTCAACTTTTGGTGAAGACACCTCAGCATACAGCAACATGTTGCTTCAGGATTGTGTTTGTATGTTTGGTGTTTGCATGTTTTATGTTGAGTGTTGAATGTTGCCTACAATGGAGACTGGGCTTTATGTTCATACAGACACTACCATTTTTTGTAAACATATCGTTCTATATTTTCATGACTTTCTGACATATAGCACGAGATTGTCATGTATGCAGTAAAAGATTTCTTCTATATTTCACTTAGTTATTTTTTTAATGCAAGTAATGCTAGTTTTTTCCATAATTAACTTTTAATATTTTATAATTCAAAATGGCTGCCTTAACACTTTGGCGGCCATCTTTGTTTCAGATACGTATCCACATCCGTCAATAATTGGTACTTTTCTTAAATAAATACCTTGGAAGAAATTACAAGCAAAGGATCGACATCAGTCTCAAATAATTTTTAAACTCCAGATGGCTGCTTTAATAACTGAATAAGAGCAACCGGCGGCCATCTTTGCTATTTGGATGGACATCCAAATAGCAGCACATTCAGCAATTTTTCACAATTTTTCCGCATGACATGAGTAGCATCTAGCGCATACACGGTCATTTAGCATCGTCTATATATAATTTGGAGCATTCCCATTTTCGATGGTCAATTTAGCAATTTATTAAAACAACGATGCGGCGATACCAATAACAATGTACGGTATAAGAAAAGTGCAAAATGCGCAGAAAACTGTCGGTTCACAAGGCGTGCATATCAATTTGTTTCGTTGTCGTGTAATAAACTCCTACGCTTCAACCATTCATTTAGAACAAAATGTGGACATCTGTTATATAGTCGATGAAAGACTGACCTCCATTACTCAAAATAAACAAATGAAATGGCATAAAATGTCTTCATTTATTTACGATCCTTGCATTTATGGGATTCAGTGAAATTCATTAACAGACTACAACCTATTGAGAGTACTACATGAAATGTTGTTTTTCTTTGGGTTTTTTACCAAAATAAACCTAGATTCGTACACTGAATATACATGTGTAACCAAACTTAGGTCAGCCCCAAATTTCATACAACTATCTCGAAATTAAATCTCAGATATCTGCTGACATTCGCGTATTTTAATGCTTATTTTACGACACTAGTCTCGTAAATTTCAATAAATATACCGATTTATTCGGTTGCAGAGGCTATTTAGTAAATAGAAACGAAACATCAAATGAAAAAGTTTTCCAAAATATAAACAGAAACATTTTCGGATATGTGCTGACATAAAAAACTGAGCACTATCCATAAAGTCTCATATATTACTCGTGCAAATGTCATATTTTGAACAGTTTTCACGTCATATTTTTAGAAAATTCTTCCAATGTTTCAAGAATTTCTGATGTACTACACAATTTTTTTTAAATCAACTAAACTTTTTCCTTTATGGCTCTGGAATAAGGTTCTGTTTTGTTATAAGTTTGGTTCTCTGTATTCAGACAGATGCTACAATCTCAGTAAATTTCTAAGAAAAATTCAAAATGTATGAAGTAATACAGCACATTCTTTATGTTTCATGAGTGTTCTTTCCAAAATTTCAGATTTTCTGATATTCCGCACTGGATTTATAAACAATAAAAAATGTGTTTTTTGATCACATATCAGAAGTTGCAAGGAAATGAAATAACTTTTAAAACACTAACGTGATTGCAGAAGTTTTTGAAAAAAAAAATATTCTATCAATAGAGTAGTTAATTAACGCATGCATGTATCCAATCTAAGCTAATAATCTCGAAAATTTTTAATGATTTTCCACTCAGTAATCAAATTTAAAATAGTATGTCGTTAATGGTCTTATTTTGAAATCTCGTTAGGATATACTTTTGCGGAGTAGAAAATCTTAACTACGTCAATAATTTGACAAACACTGATATCATTAATATGCTAATTATGTAAACATAAGCAGGATTCACTCGGCGGCAATTTGAATAAATGTGCGCTTGCTAAATTACGGCCCGAGTGTCTGACACTCGTTCAGATAAGATACTTATCGCAGTTTTTATTTTTTGCCAACTTTTATCATTAATTTCTGGTGACATTCCCCAGCTTCCAAAATCCATTAGATTAAACATCCTTGGGTTTATACAAACGAAAGGAGTGACATCTAGGGACCATAATGTTAAACATCACCAAAGAGATTATCAAACCTAAACTAGCTCTTGGTAATTTTGAAAACTTGTCATTGTGATGAGATAAACCTTATTAAAACTTCTCAAGAAAAGCTAGTGTTTTTTTTTCTTCAAGATTCGGCAAATAAGAAAAACTACCGAGTTGTTTTGACTTTGAAAAGTACCACTCCTTTAAAAAACAACATCTTGAGAAAAATATAGCAAAAATGTGTATAGCATACTTTTAAAGCACTACAAAAATAACCTAAATTACACAAGAAAATTACGTAAACAAATAAACATATGTTTAAGAATTAATTACACTGAATATCTTAAAATTTGGCATTACAAATTCTGGATTCACTTTATGATGTCTCGGTTAAGTTTTGCCATCCTTTTGGTCCCTTTTGGTATTATTTGTGGAAATACCACCTTCTACAGGAATTTTCTAGTGGATTTCATACATATTTTCACAAATTTCATTACCTTAATTCTAATGTTTTTGGGGGTTTTATTAAGCAAGAAAATTGTTGTTATGAATAAGCTGAGTTGTTCCAACAGTTTGGTCCTTTAACTAACTCTAATATATTAATGGTGGCAATATGATTTAGTAGATTTCATGAACTTTTCCTCCAAATTTCATGGCTTCCTGATGTTTTAATATTGAGTTTTATTAATTAAAAAATGACGCTGAAATTTCAGTGTTAATTGAATCTTGAGGGGTTTTATCTGTGAAAACAGATCTTGTTTGCTGGAGAGAAGACACCATTTTCCCCCCATCTTAATCTTGGTTTTGAACCCTTCGAAAGGGTTAGCGGTGAAACCCTGAATCCTATGCCATTTCCAACAAATTAATCAGGCGAATTTGTCTCTGAGGAAGAATAGGCCTTCCTCGCCTGTTTGTTATAAACAAGCCATGCATCAAAATTAGGCGAATTTTCGCCAAAACGCGTTTCGAGACACTGGAGGGGAATGTCTTTTGTTATTAAACCTCATTTAAATGAAATAAATCCCTCGCATCCACCTCTATTCGTGTACATTGCGAAATGAATAATGCTAAAAGCGAAATGAAAATCCTGCGAAGCAATTTCTCATCTGTTTTTAGGCTGATATAATCGTTGCCTCGATCCATCTTAAAACCTCCTCACCTGGGCATCCAAACAACTTGGAAATTTTAATTAAAATTAATTTTTGTGCACCCATGTAACATTTACTGTACACAGAGCTGGATTAAGAAATCCAAAAGTCCTATTCTAGACACAAAGTTTGACTCATTACTTTGTAAAAAAAAAATACTGTTGAAACATTACAACATTTGTTCAAGAATTTGAGATCTATATTTCGTAAAACATCTCCCAAAATTTGGCGAATTTTTGTTATTACATGTACATGTAGTACTTCCATTTACTAAAAAGGTTACAACATAAATGTAACAACTTGTATGCTGTATTTATATGTAAAGAGGCAATAAAGCCTAAGATTTCCAACTGTATTTATAATCACATTATTTTGGCTTTTAAGCCTAAGATTCTATTTTACTATTTTATATGAGAAACAATTTACAAAAATCTGATGCCAAAATAGTTGATAGGCTAACATGGAATTTGGCTAAAATTAAAATTTCTGCATGTAGAAATTTCACACTGTTCTATTGTATAAGTAGTATATTTTCCTCCTCCTGAGTGTGTACTGATAGAATGTATAAATGCAATTAGAAGAGATGCAAGGTCCTTCGGGCACCATTTATCTGGATAGTCCCTTATCATGCCCTGAGGTGCCCAGAGACGGAGGTTGGAAAAGCTGCTGTCGTTTTTCATCATCTTCAAGTTCTATGAATTTGAGCTTGTAGTCTGACGTAAGTAGCAATTAATGGATTCGTCCGCAAATATGTTTAGTTATGCTTTTCCACCAGTTACGGATTTAGGAATAAGGATGAGAATTAAGTCCTTTGGGAAAAGCACGCTAAAATACTGAACAAAGGCCAAAAAGGCCAGAAGAGGCTGTTTGCCAGAAGCTGCCTTATGGAGAAATAGAGCAGAAAGAGAGGCAGGCTGTACACTTCATCTCAAAGGACCCCTAGTGGCAATATTAGGTTTGTGTACCAGTTTGGATATTGTTGGAAATGCAATTACTAAATAAACGATGCACCCTCGAACTAAACACATTTTTCATCGGCAACAATTACATCCACCTCAGGACAATTGCAACATATTTACCCACGTGTGGCTTTTGGGGAGAAATAAGAAACTTGGTGGAGAAATTGTCCTGTTGTGCTAAGAATATCCTATTATAAACATCTTTAAAAATGGGATCAAAGTTGATAAATATTCTCTAAGAAATTTCTATTTTCTAAGAATCAAAGACTTTTCTCTTCATGATAGTGAAATTACACCTCTTCAAGTACTTATAACTCAGAATACTAATTAAATTTTAAGAGAACCGCTTCCAACCGCTTAAAAATATGTATGGACTTCAAACATGTCCATTGGAGTCAAATTTATAATATATATATATATATATACATATTTTTGACATTTCCTACATCCAGTGCTTATTCATAGACGTGCCATATGTAACTTTTCCATCCGAGTTTTCTAGAAAAGACGGTTTAGCTTTAGTTCAACTCCAACTTTTGACAAATTGTCATTATTTTCTGTCTCTATAATTCTCTATAATTCTCGATTCAGAAGATAATGATCATTTTAAGTGAAGTGCATTTAAGACGCAATTTCTGAACGCACTTAAGCAAATGTTACTTAAAACTTATAAGAATTTGAAGGAGAATCCAAGCAGTAATGAGAGAAATATTCATATATGAAGATTCTAAGTCGTTTCGGGTATTAAAGAGCAATTGTAATAATGTAAGGAGAATCTTATACTAGGAAACAACATTTTCTTAATTGCGAGCTTACTTTTGTTGAGCTTGATATCCTCAAATGCGAATAAGCAAATTTCTGTCATCTTAATGAACGAAATCCTAATGCAATTCGCGATATAAATCTCAACCTCCAAAAATGAGCATCTAGAAGCCTGAATTGAAAAATAGAACTTTTGTTACTGTCATCGAAATTTTGTATTTTCCAAACATAAAAGAGTTCCTCGATATTGGAAAAATGTTAATATTGCTATCGCAACATATTGAAATTCTGGACGTTGACGTCTAATTGAAATTTTAAAATATTCGGTTTAGGAAATGCAAAATATATTTCAAATAAACTTTAGAAGTTCAGTATTTGGCAAGCATATAATTTTCGATTCAGATTTTTAATAACGATTTGAAATCAAAACTAATACAACTCTGATTTTAGCAATCTGAACATTTCAAGAAATTTATAAACTTTTAATTATGTTATCGCAGTATCCATAACATCAGGTCGTTTTGAAAAAAATATTTTGATAGTGCTTAAATTAAAGTACTGAAATTGTTATTGATAACTTTATAACACTTCTTTAAATATTTTTACAATGTATTTAACAACCTATTAACTATAATTTTAACAGTGCTAATGGTAATAATTGTATATTATTGTTAACCATAATTTTACAGTATTCTAAACCATGATTTATTGATTTTACAGCAATAATTTAAGATTTTTCTTTTTAATAATGCTTTGACCAAGTTCGTAACACTATTTTGACAGTGTTTTTAACAATGCTTTGAGAGTGCTCATAGCAATAATTTGACAGTATTCTTAACCATGATTTTACAGTATTTTTAATGATGATTTGACAGTATTTTTAATGATGATTTGACAGTATTAATTGCAATATTTTAGCTAAGTTTTTACCAGCTTTCTTCGCAAAGTGTTTTTGTGATGTTAATAAACATGTATTCCGATAACATAACTTCATAAAACCACTATAAAGAGCATAATTGTGGTTATTTGTGGTCATAACAATCGTATTTGACAGCGACCCCTGTGTTGCGTTTAATAACCGATCGAAGCGCCCCCAAACGAGTAAGTGCCCAATTCCCAATTGTTGAACTCTAGGTTCTTTGATAAGAGGTGCCCAAGAAGGGGGTATTTTAGTTTAAGTCTTGCACGCTTTTATGGAAATTCCCTTTCTAATGTGTTATGGATGGTGTGTCATCCATCACGAGTGGTAATAGAGAGAGAGGGAAAACTACGGCGCTCCTTTCTCCTCTTCGTGAATCCGCCATGTGTAACAACCATATCCTTTCCAGATGAAAAGATTTCAAAGGCTTTTAAACGCACTTTATTTCATCTATAGAAGGCACTGTCATAAATTTCCAGATGAAATTAATTTCTTTTGGACAAGCGAATAATGAAGCAGTTTAAACAGACGAAACGACGGGAAACAGGCATATAGTGATCAAATCACGACTGCCAGAACAGGAGATGAGGAGAAATGAAAAAGGTGGCAAAAGGGATATCAAACATTGTATCAACTCAAAACACAGCTGATAGGACCAGAAAAACTACGAAATGCAACAGGGGATGTTTAAGAAATATCGACAACTTATACATTTTTCGTCAGTTCTCCTGTGTTCCTGAAAATAATGGTCCTATGGGAATTCGCGTAACAAAGTCAACAGACTCTTTAGGTAAAATAGTCTATGGGGTTAGGGGCAGAAAACTCAAATCCTGTAACATAGTCATAGGAATCTTAAATATATAAAACAAATATCTATAGTAACAATTCCTAAAAAAAATACTTATAAAAACTTAAAAACATCACAAATTCAAAACAAAATATGACATTGGAATTTAGTTACCAAATAGGACATGGAACTTTGTGTTACCAAATAGGTCATGGACATTATCACATAGAACATGAAATTACAGTAAGCAATGTTACCATATATTACATGAATTTACAGTAAACAATGTCATCATATATGACTTAGAACTGCAGTATGTCGCCATACATGAGATAAAACTACAGTATGTCACCATATACGAGATGGAACTACAGTATGTCACCATATATGAGATGGAACTACAGTATGTCACCATATATGAGATGGAACTACAGCATATCATCATATATGAGATGGAACTACAGTATGTCAACATATATGAGATAGAACTTCAGTATGTCACCATATATGGCATGGAACTACAGTACGTTGCCATATACGAGATGGAACTACAGTATGTCACCAGATTTGAGATGAAACTACAATATGTCACCATATATGAGATGGAACTACAGTATGTCACCATATATGAGATGGAACTACAGTATGTCACCATATATGAGATGGAACTACAGTATGTCACCATATATGGCATGGAACTACAGTATGTTGCCATGAATGAAACTATCACCACAATGGATACGTTTAATTCAGTTCACCGAAACTGAAATATTATTAGTTCGAATAGCTAGAATGAGAATAAAACAATTGCATATAATTGTGTTTAAAAAACAGAAACATAGAAAACTAATCAAATTACGTAATAAGTAAATAAAATTTTGTGCGATCAAATTAATTTTGCTGAGCAAAAAATTGCAAAATTTCCATCATAACACAATTGAAGATCTTAAGAATAATGACCATAGAAACTCCAAACTAAAATAAGAACCAAAATACAAGAAACATTTAGAATTGACTCGAATCGTACTATGATATTTTTTTTAATAATAGAAACTACCAGGGTTGTAGTTGGATTTGACCTCCCACTCCGCAAGAACATTTCTATACTGACTGATTTCTATGGGTATTGAATTGAACTGAAATTGAACAAACTGACTATCATGAAATGTATATTTTTCTTAATACGTCAAAATTTCAGCTTAGGTTTAATGTCTACATAAGACATCGCATTTTTGCAATAAAATTGGGTTAAGCAGTATCGCACATAGCATCCCATCATATTATTGGTTGGAAAGCATTTTACAAATTGCATCGGCATTATGAGAATGAAAAATGAACATCGCTGAAGGCTTATACAAATTTATTCAATCAATATTTTTTGCAGCATACATTGCTAAACTTTCATTAATAAGTAACAACGTTGGAGTCATTCATACAGGGTGAGGCAGAAATTTGTTTTCACAAACTGCATTAGAAAAATAAAACAAAAATTAGCCGAAAAAAATTTTTAAAAACAAGTGACTTGCAAATTTCAACGTGGTTTTATAATTATATAAAGATAACTTTTTTGTCATTTTTTAAACTTTCGGTAAATTCAGTTATTTTGTTTACTTTGGGCAGATCGGTACTAAAACACTGACGGGATTAAAATACTGCCCATGTGAAGTTTCTTCAGTTACTGAATTTTAGTTGTCAATATCTTTAATTTATAAGTTTGTTGAATAACTACAATTTGAATTTTAGTTAAATTTGAAATGAAAATGTAAATGTTGACTTTTTAAAGTTTCGTTATTATTTTTATTATTAGACGTTCAGTTTGTAGATCAGTTAATGTATCATTTCCAAGCTTTTAGCAGTATTCTTATAAAATGCCTTGTATGGTCACAAATGATGTTTCATAAACTTAAGAAAATAAAGCAAATTAATTGACGTTTTTTATGTTTAATTTTTTTTTTTTTTTTTTTTTGTATTTTTCGATTTTTAGTTTGCCTGGAAATCTGGGTTTGAAAGGGGGAGGATTAAGAAGCAGATTAATTGTTAACGTGTTTTGAAAAAATACAAATTTGCTTTTTTGTGTGCAGTTAAGGGCACTTATGATAGATGGATCTTGTTTTTCCTCATTTAGCTCTTAGATCCCAATTAATTAATATTTCAACGTTGAGTTCGTCGCGAGGAAATCGGACGAAAAATAAGAAATTGATTAAGCAACCTTAAAAGGCAATTTGTCATTTTTCAAAGTGTATTATGCATGCTCGGCATAAAAATGATTGCGAAAAGACCCATAGGTTATACATGCGCCTCACATAAATCAAGACTCGCTTCTAGATATGCAGATGTAAAAAGAAGAAGAAAAAAACGCATGAAGGCTACAAAATGAACTCGGTTTGACTATTAAACAGGGTGATTTAATAGAAGATAAATCATCGACGAATTAGGGGACCGTTTTGAAATGTTCATAAGAGACCAATGGTAAAACCCTTGAAACAGTTGTGTCCAACCATTTTTTGACAATTTCTTTTTGAGGAGAAATAATAGAAAATTTCATTTATTGATCTTGCAGCTAAACTTGTTTGAACTATTTCAATTAACCCTTAAGATGCTTGGACAAGTACAGTTAACATAAAACAGTGTGCACAAAAACAATTGAATAACCAGAATAAGGTTAAACAGTGCTGTTTGGATATGGTTTCTTTGGGGATCAAGCATTTGCCTGAAATGGGTGGTGCTTGCTTGTGTGTTTGTTTGTTTGTTTGTTGGATGTCAGTGGCGGACTAGACATGTTGTCAGCTTGCCAAATTGTAAGTGAGCCCCTGATGAAGTGGGTCCCTTAAACTTCAGACAGGAATCTAAACCGTAAAACAGTATTTTGTCCCTATATTTGGTCCCTACATATCCTCCCTCCCCAAATGTGATGGCTTATACGGCCTTGGTGGACTTCTAAGTATCCTGGCAACCAATATTTTTAGAGCTAGTAAGCCACTGGTTGGGTATTATGGTCTCAATACCTGAAAGGCAAAATGTGTCTTGACGATGACAGTAACAACAAAGCAAACAAACCACAACACTATATTCAACAAGGAAGAAAGTGTAGAACAACTTTATTAAAACAGTAAAACTAAAGATAAAGTGAATGATAAAAGGCTGCAGGCCCACAAGAATGTAAATAAAGTACATGGGCACAAACTGTCCCCACTTGCAGCTGAGGAGTCATGAACAACGAAGAATGGACCAAATGCTTCAAGGGCTAAACTAGGAAGATGTGTCTGACTGTCAAAAAAGTTGTTGTTGTATTTCCAACAATGTAAAATCGTGGTGATCTTAAATAATACCCAGAAGTAAGAGCTACTAAAGCTAGATCTCAATGAACTTTCAATATAAGACACTTAAACTTTGTCTAGGACCGGCCTGTTTGCCATTTTTTCTTCACTGAGTTTTGGAGGATGAAGATAAGGGGAATTCCCCCACTTTCAAAATGCATCGTGGTCAATGAATCGAAAGGTGCATTTGTTTTCTATACCATTAATTAGATTAGGCGTTGTTAATTGTCTTTGTATCAATCAGCGCCCCCTAGCAGTCTACGGGGAAAATTTTTTCCCCCCGCTAAGCTTTTGCCTAGGCGATAATAATGTCGTTAATACGTAGCCTATAGTGATTCTCATTTATATTTTCGCAATTTTGCTACTTCTAGTAACTGCAGCATGTGTGTGTACGTAACAGAAATATCGATATTTATGTAGATTCAGTCGAAGTCGATCCAACAGATGCTAGAAATGAAAGAAAAAAACATGCGAGACAATCCTATTTGGCAACAAAAAAAAATAAGCTGAACAACGTAAGGTACGAGTTAACTTTATCGATTATGGCCCCCAGCCAGCAAGGAGAACAAAATTGACGCCATTTTGTCAGTGTTATTTTTTATTTTTTTTGCTAGGCCTGGGAGGGACTGGCTTAATTGCTTCATGTCTTAATGACATCCAATTTACACCTTTAGAAGGGTTTACAGAAAGAAAACGTCTTTTCGAAAATTTAAGTTTTTCACGCCTTGGTTTTTTTACTGTAGTTTAATTAAATAGAAATTAGGATACATTTTTTGTTCTTAGAAAAACAAGTTTGGTTTCATTTTAGGAAAGTTGTTGGTAGTTTTGTAACTTTCCCATTTCAAGATAACTTTGAATTATCTAGATTGTTGATACTCTTTCGGTATATTCATATTATTATACAGATTGTTATTATTGAAATCATTTCAAAAATGTTCTTTTAGCCGCTTTTATGCAAACATAAATGGTGGTCATTGATATCGTTTTAATGGATTTTCTGTTAGAATTTCATTGATATCAGTCTGAAATTGATGAATTTAATGCCAAAATCTGAATACAATTTATTTGCTTGTATCCCACTAAAGCCACTTTACATCGATTTGCTTTCAAACGTCGATTCATTTCAGTGGTGAAATGCTATGCAAAAGTTGCATTCAATACAATTTCAAGTAAAACCACTTTTATGCATTTATTTCACAAGACATAAGAAGCACCGTGGTTTATTTCCCAAAGGATCCATTTTTCATAATACTAAAATTTGCAGCCATTTCTTTTACGTTTATTCATTCTAGTGTTCAATTTCGATAAATTTAGTTTTATTTTGGTTAATATTCTTAGTTGCTCTTATCGCATTTTCTAGTATTTTCAGATATTACTTACAATTCTGAAATTTCCCTTTATATAATTACAAATAAATTACTTAAAACGATTAATGATTTTTAGAAATATTCCTGTGTAGTTTTTATCGCAATTTTTCAAATGCTCTATGTGTTGAGTACTTTGCGCATTTTTCTTAAGGTTTTGAATATTTCTAACACGCACGATTTTTTTGTAAGATAACCTAAGTAATTAAAACTTTTCAAACATGTGAAAAAATATCAATATGGGTACTATCTATTTTTTATCAGTAAATGTGATCACAGGTTTTTCTTTCAAATGTGTTTCTGTGTAAATGTTCAGTGGCGCCCTCTAGCACTTTCTGTCTGTGTTTTTAGCAATAACTCCTAAAGAAATCCTCACCATAAAACTTGGCTTCACCCATCCGTCTTAAAACGGATAAAAATAAATCCATCTGGTTTATAGCAAATGTTTTGTTTTTATAAATGATGGCGATATAGTTTTTACTGAAATTCGACTTTTCCATGAAGTGCTCGGGTGATCTCTTTTAAATCGTTTTAAAAAATCGTTTTTCAACCTCTTTTGGAGACATTAAGGATCAAGATGAGCAACCACAATGATCCAATGTGCTTTTGCTCTTATTTAGGGTCCTACTTACACAGCCCAAAGGTCTTAAGATAAATTCCTTATTTTCAACCCCTATGATTTGGCGAGTCTCAGAGGACAGTGAAAAATTCTAACAGTATTTATGTTTGGTCGGTGATAAGACTTTACACAAGGATCTCACAAGTTGCCTTTTTATTATTCATTGTCAGGGCGGTTTGCCAATGGGAAATTCTTGTAGAAAGGGATAAAAACTGGGGGGAGGAGTACGATGTAACGCCACTGAAAAACTAGATTTATTTCCGCCGTCGGAATAGGCATCTCCGTTGGTAATTTTCAAGAAAAGAAATATATGGAAGACGACTTTCAAATAAATTACATGTTTTTTTCGGACAACTTTTGAATAGACAGAACTGCAAAAGTTGAAGATATTCATATTTTTTGCATAGAGCCATCCTTTAACAAAATGGGTATTCCCCCTGATACACTAAATATCTTAAATATTTTACCTTTTAATTTTACATTGTATATACAAATTGTAAATAGAAAACATTAGAACAGATGATTTGAATTGAACTAAATATGAAAAAAGTTATTTGTATTAATAGGGTGAAACACTGCTCTTGACTCATCAATTTTAGTTAAAGTATAGATACGATTTTCTGCTGAATTTCTGGCGAGTGTTAGTCAATCAGTCGCTAAAATTCAAATATCTTAGCAAAATATGATTGATTTTAATTTTACAGAAGACTTATTTAGCCATTTCAGCGGAAAATTATGTATTTTAACGAAATGCATTCGGTTTTCTTTATTGTTCTGTATTACACTTTAGTGTACTATGTTTTCAAAGGTAGTATTTTTAGCAAATTATGTTATGTGAATGCATGGAAAATGCATTGGAGAAAAGTCAATTATTGGTCATATTTTGTATGCAAGTTTTATATATATATGTCAATTTTCTCATAACAAAGTTATTATAATAGGATAATATTTCTTTCTTGGAATCCGCTAATTGTTTTAATGACTATAATAAGTTCATTTTTCTTTCAAATGCATGTATTTTGCTTTGTTAAAAGCCCAGAAAGAATGTGATTATTTGTACATCATGTCTGAAAATGACAATTTTGATCATTAAATTCTTTTTAATGAAGCAGTTTCATGTAGATAAGTATTATAGCATCAGCATTTTTCTCTGTACTGTAAAGACTATCAAAGCCCTCAAAAAATGCTCATAATTTGGTGATCTTTATTGATCCATGATATCATTTATAACGCATTTTATACTTTAGATATACTTTTATACGGGCTGAATAAAATTGGATTTTACAGCAAATAAGTGCAGTCTAATGAACTCCCGCTAATCCGAACTAATCAGGAACAGAACCTATTCAGATCTGTTGTACATTATGTAATTATATGTTTTGTGTTTATGTCTTATATACTACATGTATTTTGAAAACGTATAAAATATGTTTATAAAGTACAAGTATGTTATCTGTTTAAAAATGAAAGGTCATACAATTTTACAAAAATGTCAAAGACGCATTTGGAATATTCATTGTAGATCTGTATTCGTTATATGGACTTGTGTAATGAAATTTTAACCAAAGTGGATGATAGTTCTTTTGCACTCTCATAATCATATTAACCTAGCCTAAAAAGTTTTTCTCAGTCATTCCTTTTCGGGGCCACTGGGGGCAGTGTTTTTCAAAAAATTTAACGCCATTTACGCGCCTCGCACATTGCTAATTCGCATCTGAGGCCCAGATAAGCATAAATCAATTAGGGCCAACCGCTTTCATTTGCATGTTTAATAAAGATGCCGAACTTGCTTAATTAGACAGTTGAAGGAGTGCAGTTTACCCACATCCACCCTCCAATTAAATCTCTTCTGCAATGCACGTCGCCGTTAAGATAACCGCTCGTGGGCATGCGGAAAAATTGACGTCGTAGAAAAATTGTAAAATTGCAATAATCAAGACTCGCTCAACTGCGAAATGAAACCATAAAGTACAGATCTTTGATCAAAAATCCCCAGGTGCGCAAGCCTACTCATTCTCCATTCAAAATTGGAATTTTTTAAATATCACCACTGAGCACTATTCTAAAGTGCAGGTAGCTGTGCCATCTATGGACCAGAAATTGGACAGATGATGTGGACAATGCTTAATATACATATGTACGATTAGAAATTTCGTTTTGTACTGGGTTCCAAAGAGATCAGGACGCTATTAGATAATAAACCAATGTAGTTAAGGGCGTCTGGGACCACTTCCGAATGCAGCATAAATCCCATAGGTGGCGCTGAAAATCGTGGCTTTTTTTCGCCTGAGGCGCCAGAAGAATGATGCCACATAATGCATCCACTAAGTCCCAATATAAGTCTACAATAAATTGTTTCAAATGATTCTAGGCCCCTAAAA
>JAQGAE010001488.1:0-22686 GCA_034696685.1 Julus scandinavius
AGACACATGAGCTTCCCTGCGAGACACATGAGTTTCCCTGCGAGACACATGAGCTTCCCTGCGAGACACATGAGCTTCCCTGCGATACACATGAGCTTCACTGCGAGACACATGAGCTTCACTGCGAGACACATGAGCTTCCCTGCGAGACACATGAGTTTCCCTGCGAGACACATGAGCTTCCCTGCGAGACACATGAGCTTCCCTGCGATACACATGAGCTTCACTGCGAGACACATGAGCTTCACTGCGAGACACATGAGCTTCCCTGCGAGACACATGAGTTTCCCTGCGAGACACATGAGCTTCCCTGCGAGACACATGAGCTTTACTGCGAGACACACCTTGAATCCGTGACCACTTCAGATTTGGATTATATGTCACCCAGAGATGTAGGGACTTCCTTACCACCCTGTATAGAAAAGTGTCTCTAACACAATGTTTATAATTTATCTACACATTTTAATACGTTTTATATCTCTAGTGGTTAAATAATAAACTGTACATGCTATCTTAATATACTTTTCAACAATGTTCATAAAAACAATTTTAAACTTGTTTTAGAAAATGCACGTTTTCCCTTTATCCTATTTGATATGAACACAGTGTTTACATCGTAAAAACTTAATTTACACGTACAAGGGGTGTTGGACATTTTAGGTAAAGTGTCTGTGACCCCCCTTAGAGTGAGTTTGAGTCGTAATTTCAAAATATGCCTATTTTATATAGAGTAAAAAAACATTTAGATATACATACAAAACATGGTAATGTGGAAATTGTTTACTGAAATAAAACCGTGCGCAAACACATAAAAACCGAGGAGTTATTTTAACGTTTTTCCATATTTTTTTCAAGCATGTAGGGAAAAATCAAGATGGCGTGAAGGGCCATAAAAATCCCACATTGCCTTAATTCGCGACCCAGTTCCAGTTGATAGTCCTATGACGTCAAATTATGGGATCTCCGATATAATTGGATAGTAAAGCTAACCCAGATTGGGGCTAGAATATGTAATATGTTCACAATTTACTCACGTTTTATCTCTCCTAGATCGTTTAATACCGAGAGTTGGCCATAATGATATCTGCTACCACATTACCCTCGCGCCCTTCATAGCCCCTAATAAACAAAGGTTAATAAAACAGTTACAACTGGTCTTTATATACAGTTTAGAAACCCAGTTTTGGAGGAAATATGAAACCCGCGGGAATTAAACCCCTCTAGACATCAACGCCACAAAATCATAAATCGAAAATAGTTCATCGTGATGTTGGTTTTTCCCCTTAGATTAAAGCATCAAATATCCATGTTTTTCAACCCCGTTCTCAGCACAGGGAGTGGACAAAAAAATGGAAACACTTGCTACATCCATACTCATTACTTTATTAATATGGTGTCTCGGGTGAAAAGGTTATAGCTTGGATTCTGGGAAAATTTGGACATAAGCCCATTAAAATAATTTATAATTTATCAAATAAGTGAATATACAAACATGTATTGCCATATACAGCATGACTAAAAAGGTCTCCTCCCCTTTAAATTTTCTTAATGGGGGCAAAATTGAAAATTGTGATAAGGGGAAAATATACTAGGAACCATGGGGTGTGCAATTTAATGGTGAAAAACAATATGACCCTTGACCTAGACATATGGTTTAATTTTGGAAGTTGTAGAGGAGGACTGTATTAGTCTAAAAATGTTTTTTTTAGAATTACAATGTCCTTCTGTGAATTTATCTCAAGTTTCTTATGATAGACTTTGATGCACTCCTGCACAGCTTTGAAGCAGTGTAGTGACGCCATGTTACCCATTTCAAGGGCCTTTGGGTCCTACAGGTGTAAATAAAATGTATTGCATATGGTGGTTTATTTTCAAAGATGCATGAATACGTTAACAATAGAAACACACCTGCCTTTGGGCATGTCCTCATCCTTGAAAAGGGTCACTACACCATGTGAACAGGAGGGTATTTGGATTTTCTGTTTAATTGAGATTTAAAGGCCAGTGAAAGGGGAAATGGACACCGGAAGAGATGTGTCCCCAGTCCCAAATGCACTTGAATTTTTAAAACCTCGGGAAAGTCGGGAATAATACCGAAATTTATGTTAAACTCAGTTTTCGTGATGGAATTTCCTTTCGAGGTTAGGAAATTTCAGTTAATCAGAAAGATCTGAAAAAATGGGGTGGAATTGGTGGGTTTTTGGAAATGTATAGGATGGGCCTTTGCATGTTCCGACTTATTTTCTGGACACCCTACTTTTCAAAAAAAAAAAAAAACATTAAGTAGGTCTATGAGGGGGAGGGATGAATCTAGGCTAAAATAGACACCATGTGAACAGGGGGTAAGGCGAAAGTCAATTTTTGAATGGCCCCTAATACTGAATGCGCTGTTCAGAGGTTGTCCCGTCTGAGAAGGATTAAAGTATTGAAAGGGTTGAAGAAAAAATGTTTCAAACATTATCCTAGTAAAAATATAGCTGTAAGAAGTTTTGTAGTTCCGGAATTATTTTCAACAACAAATTTTTCTATATTTCGATTCCAAAAAAAAATTTAAAACCCACATTCGGCTACCATAAAAATACAAAATCGTTAATTCCGTCACAGACATGTTGACGAGATCTCGATAGGTTTTCATAAGCTCATTACTGTAAACCTCGAATACAGAAACTGTTTTTTTTTCTACAAGTATTACCACGGTAAGAGGATCCGAAAAAGATGAAATCCGGTCAGAATAAGAATATTTTTTTGGCAAAAACCATCTCACGACTCGTTAGATTAGGCCTAGTTCTCAGTCCCCGAGTGAACACGTATCTGTCAAGAGCAAAATTTCAATTAAGTTGTCATCCACTTCTATGTCCAGCCATTGCGAATCCAAGTACAGAGGTTGGCCAGAAGCAATAAAACTCCCTCATCGATTACGAGCTAATCAAGTGTGATGTCTTCTTATGCACAAATTAAGCCTTATTTCTGTATAGCTTCCACTAGCGTCAACAGAAATAAATGACGAAGAATGTTGGGTTTTTTTAAGCTACAAATGTTTTCGGTCCATCCACATCCTGAATCAATACACAACGTCCGTTACGTGTTTAAGCAGTAACAGAAAAAAACCACAAACATGTATCTGAATAACATCAGAAAGCTAAAATGGATTAGGCGTTTAAATTTCACCGAAATTTGAATGATAAACAGCATAATTTTTGTTACACATTTTACGATATATCAAATACTTAATTTAAGTGTGTAAAATCATTAGAATGAGTTTTTTTTATAAAAATAATTAAGTAAATTATACCAAAAACGAAATTGATGAAATGAAAATGATTAAAATATGGCTAATTTGTGATTAAAAAATTTGAAGTAAACGATACATTAAAAATAACTTGGTCTAATCCTTCGAGATATGTTCAAATATTTTATAATTAAAACGCGAGATGATTTACGGTTTGATAGTTCAGTAAAATGAATAGGAAATGAGGCGTCAGAAAGCTGATTAAGTCACGATGATACGACATCAAAATTACCCTTTTGACATGCAAGATTTCAACATCGATACATAAAAGTATCCCATGAGTAATTTACTTTAGGGATTAATAAACCAGTTTCACTCGCTCGCAGGTGTTTATCAAATACATTCTTAATGGATGTTGACTTTCCATGCATTTTATCAAAATGGCAACTGTTTGCCCCAAATGGTAAGGCAATCATGCATAGCTTCCACGCTAGTAATGATTGCTCACCATTGCATGACCGCTGCATTAACCATAATTTACAGTAAATTTAGGTTGTTTATATCCAGAATACTCATAAACAAATATAACCATGTATTTACAAAATAGTTAATGAGCAAGTAAGCATGTTTTTCAAAAGCGGCAAACATTGCCCCTTGCGAGAAGCAATCATGCATAGCTTACTTGCTAGTAATGATTGCTTACCTTTAGGGGATCGCTGAACAGTACAAGTAAAGAGACCGGGGCACAGTGGTACAACGTCTTTATAAAATCAGGTTTTATTCGCAACCCAATTATTTTGATTTGCAAAGAAGCTGTATGCAGCACTCTATCATTGACCAAAATTTCTGCGATCTGACAGATTTATTGAAGAAAATATTTGCAGTTAAGTTTTTGTTCTGAAGTAGGACACTTCTCCTGAAATTGGGTACGAACCCCCTACCATATGACATTTATTTGCTGACTGTAGGGTACTGAGTTGAATTGCATTGAATTGAAAGTAATTATTCAACTCGCAATTGGATTTTATTCTAGGTGTAATTATAAAACATTAGTAATGCTGCAATATACCATTGACGAGTGTATATATTCAGCTATAATTTCAAACTAAAGTTTATGTTAATTAGCCATGTGGTCAGCTGTAAGGCCTTATTCAAATCAAATTGGTTATACGGGGTACAGTGGACCACAACATTATGGGGTACAGTGGGACATGTCCCAGCATACCCCAATTAATATTTTTGGAAAAATATTTTTATATTTTCTCATTAATCATAACTTTAAATAAAAACCATGTTTAAATTTATGTTTTAAAGTAAAAAGGGTTCACAATCACGGAAAAAACCACATTTGGACAAGTAAGCAGTGAAAACATGAAAGCTGCTGTAATTACGGTTAATTTGAATCGTTTTTGTAATTTATACTCGGAATTTTAAATTGACGTGCTGAATTAAACACGATTAATCAATGTGGTGTTCTTATTCTTGTAAAATTTGTCTTAATTTCGTGTGGAACACTGTACCCCATTCCATGTCCCACTGTACCCCGTATAGGGGCACAGCTACTTGATTGATAATATACAAGAAAAATACTCAAATATAATAATGGAAAGCATTCATGCTAAGAAGTGAGCAATCATTACTAGCATGAAAGCTTTGCATGATTGCCTACCCATTATGGGCAATGATTTGTTGTTTTTCAGAAAATATACTTACTCGTTCATCATTTGGTTAATAATATACACCAATACATTGACTATTAAGTCACTTTTACTTAAATTAAAAATTAACACTTTAAGAAGTGTACACTTTTTAAATATCCCATCAAACTTTTGCTCAATTTGAACCATCAGGTCCGAATCAGGAGTATCGAGCAAGTGATAAACCTACACTTTTTGTAAAATTGTTTTTGTAAAAATGCCATCATTTAAATAACGATTATGTTCAATATTTCCTTTAAAAACGTTAACAAGTATACTTCCCTGGATACAATTGTGCATTCAATTTAGCTCAATCCAGAAGAGCCGATAAGATGCTTAACTTAAACTTTCCCTTTCAAACTTTCGTTCAGTTTTCTTCGTGAAACCCAATTTTGAAGCAGAGTGTTTTCCAATGATTGTTGAGAAAACAGTAAAAAATGGCATAATATAAAAGATGGGCGTAAATAGGGAAAACGGCGAACGATCGAGACTCTCGTCTCGATGAAAATCAATAGGCGGCTGTCCATGAACACGCCAATAATATATCTGCGAGGAAGAGGATATGTTTACTGACTATCAAGGATGTCGAAGCATTAAAACCAATGGCAGCCAGCCTTAATTGACAGGCTTTCATCCGAAATTACGCGGAGCGGAAACGCAGTTTTCTCGTCAGAAACCGTCGAGCGACCAAAAAGCCCATAGGCGCCAAAGGGGGCGAAACAGTCGATAGAGGGTGCTCACAACCACCTATGCACACTCACTATAATACACTTCTCGCCAAACTACATCACCAACAACAGTAAACAAACGCTCCTCAACTTGGGTAAACCAAACATATGTAAATGCCTACTTTTGTCCGTTCAACAGCACTTGGTAATATTTTCACTGGGAGGGGGCAATTATGTGTGGCACATTAATGTCATGTATATATATATCAGAAATTGCAGTATGCTCATATACTGTAGGGCATTTTGGTGTATAACTAAACGTATATGCAAACTTATGAGCATATATGCCATATTAGGTGAATATCCTGTATTGCCATATGAGCCCATTCAAAAATGACGTCCTCAAGAGGTGGTAGGTAAGAAGGAGGTGGGGGTCTGCCTGCTGGCATGTGGAAAACAGATGGACAGGGAGGGGGAGGGGGTCCACTAATAATAGTATTTTTCAGTTTTGGGATTTTCTGCTTAATTGAGTGTTAAAGGTCAGTGAAAGAGGAAATTGAATTTTAAAAATTAAGGAAAAGTCGGGAATTATGTCTAAATTTTGTTAAGCACCGATTTCATGCTTGAATATCCCTTCGAGGTCAGGAAATTTGAGCTAATCAGAAAAATCTGAAAAAATAGCGTGGAACTGGCAGCGAGACAGATGCTTGGAGATTTATAGGATGGGCCTTTGTATGTTCCAACACATTTTCTGGACACCCCACATTAAAAAATATTAAGGTTATCTGTTGAGGAGGGGGACGGGTATGGGGTAAAATGGACACCATGTGGGCAGGAGGTAGAGGGAGGGGGGAATTTCGGTGACTTTCTTTTTGAATGGCCCCTTTGTGGCACACAACATCTCAAATATAGCCCTATAACTTTTCCATTGAAGTTCGGTTTTTAAATAACATACTTTCAAAATGTTTAGTATGTTCTCCTTCTTATATTTTTTTATGTGGGTATAGCGTGCATAATGGCAACATGGCACTTCCGTCATTACTATCTTTTTATTGAAATTTGGAATAATGTACCATGTATAACCATTCAAAACTACACATGTTAGTAACACGCTGTATGGATAACACTTTCACTTGACATTATCTCTAGTCTCGCGAACAATGTACTGTGTAGCAATGATAAAATTGTTCATTTTCAAAGTCATAACTTTTCGACTTCATCCTAACAAAACGCGCCTAATTAGTATAAACATAATGAAAGTTCCGTTAATTATACAGAATGCTTTTGAAACCATAAATAAAGGTCTAATTATTAATTGCCCTAAACTCATGCATAATGTCATTTTTAGTTTTCATTGTTTATGTGGCACAAGGTTTGTAAGATAGCCGAAGCACACTTAGAATAAACCGACAAAAAAAGATGCTAAAAGTAGATAAAAACTTGGCGAAAAAGCGCTGCACAGAAGGTAATTAAATTAACGTCACGCAGTCTATTTAATTAGATCGGCGCTAGTCCGTCGTAATTAAAAGATTACGTCAGTCTTTCATCGGGGTTCTGATTGGATTATTTTGTCTCAGCAAATTAACAACAATTTGGCCAAAGGCAAACGAAATGACGGTGAAATGAGATATTATGCAAATGAGCGCCTATAATACTTTTAGCTCTTCCATATTGCTAGTGGAACAGATTTATAATTCAGATATCAAAAATTATATAAATATACAGGGTGTTCTGATGTTAGCAGGATCATACCATTGACTTCCATGAAAATGCCACCATAGTGATCATCATATTCAGACATGTATAGACAGGTCATGTATAGACAATATTCAGGGCCCCATGTTCAGGCATGTTTATACCATGTTCAGGCATGTATAGACCATGTTCAGAAATGTATAGACCATGTTCAGGCATGTATAAGACCATGTTCAGGCATGTATAGACCACGTTCAGGCATGTATAGACCATGTATAGACCATATTCAGGCATACATAGACAATATTCAGCCATGTGTAGACCATATTTCGCCATTTTAGTGTCGTATCAAAGCCCTAACCCATAAGGCCAGGAATGGTGTAATTAATACCATATCTACTATGTACAAAAAAGATCATATAAAAGGACATTTTGGAAAACCTTGGCATTTATAGCCATACATTCGCATATAAGGCCGTTTATGTCCAGGGATGTCCAATTTAAGGTCTTGCCATATATATATGTATATATGTTGAGTCATACATGGACAATGTACGAGTATTTCCCATTCGATAAGAGTTGCGACATACACCGAATAGTAAACAACAACTACACTGTTACAACAACAAATCAATGTTGTATAAAGTTTATTGTTATTTGTCATCCAAGCAAACCGAAATCTTAGTCTAAATATTATTTCATGTGGAACACGCCTTGAGAAATGTCTAAGATAACTACTGGTCACTGACACTGCGAAATGATCGCCAGGAGGCCACATATATAATCTGAGCTAAATTTCCATGGGAACGTACACATTGGTCAATGCCCTGACTGTACAGTAGACTTTATCCTTTATCGTTACTAATCATATTTTGGACACGTTTTCTGAGCTGCTAATTAACCACTAACATACTATATGATGTATCTTCCAAACCAAACTGACCAATAAAACAATCATAACAAACCACATTTGAACAACTTTCTAAGACTATACGTGAATAACTGCTAGTCTAGACATGGATATACTGTATAGCCCTACACCATCTCCTTTACACCTGCGATAACCCCCTCATCAGCAAATTGTAAGGGTAATTGACGTAACATAAATGTGTGAGCCAAATATGGGCCATGAGCTTAGAGGGGTTAATTAGATTAGAGGGATTTATTAGTTTAAAGGGTTTTTTAGTTGGATTGTTCCATCTCAATGTGCAAATATCCGGTCACACTTCCATACAAAAGTTACACATGGGGCTTGCAAAATATGGGCATTTATCCGGTTTGTGCAAATATCCGGTTTCACATCATGTACAAAACAAAGGGTATGTAAAAGTTCAGGGCATGGAGAACATGTGCAATTACCCGGGCTGTGCAATCGAAACTATATCTTCACAAAAGCTTTGCATTTCTTGTATTGTCGTTATCTTGCCTTAACATCGATCCTTCGCAATTTCATCAAATGAAAGGTTGACTTCTTCGATCAGATACGATATCGATTTTGATACGAGTTAACCGCATTCTCATCTGCATTACGTTTTATTCTCTCTTTGTCTCTGCCATATATATAGTAAAATAGAAAACGAAATCAAAGTTAAGTTGAGACTGCCTTCATAAAGTGAAACAAGTGCGTAAACAGTGACATTAAATTTTAATAGTTTTCAAAATGTTTGGCAAACTGGCTATTATAGGGTGTCATCAACGCTGAGGGTATTAAGAAGACTGTCGAAGTGATAAGGGCCCATATACTGTGGTCGACCATTACGGTAGTCATAAAATAAATATAAAATCTTACCTGAAACGGTTAAAAAGTTTTATAAAATCGTAGGAAAGTAAAATATGAACTGCTATCACACTAAATGAAATTCTTAAGTCGTTTACATGTATCTTGTCATCATCTGTGAAGGTAGCAAGGAAACAATAAATCCAGTTGGGGACCATAAATGGAATACACCTGGACATGTAGTATATGGCAATAAATGTTAAGGTTTACTATATACACCCAATAACAGTTATGGGTACATATACATATACAGGGTGGGCCAGAAATCCTCATCACCCCACTTTGTTTTTTAAATATTATATTTATGAAAATTCTGTTACTGGGGTTAAATAGGACGTAATGTGTGTTCTATCCACTAATTTTGTAAGATTTTAACTGTGACCATTTTGACGGAAATCCAATAATAACTTGGGACCCATAACATTTAAGACACAATATCGAATTAGGAAAAGGAAGAGGATGGGCTGTTCGTTTGAAATCGACTGTTTTCGTCATCATTGGCAATTATTTAAACTTTTTACAATGTTTTTAAGAATTAGGCAAATTGCAGTGAAGGGACCTACAATTACATGTATTGTGTGATAACATTTTATTGATATGAATTCCAGAGATGCCATTTTATGCAGTATCCACCGAGTGATATTGCACAATTTAATTACAACTTTAACATGAATCAGTGTATAAAAGCTGATGTTTGAATTCCACATTCACACAATGCATGTAATAACATGTAAATGTATGTAATGCTGCAGCGAAGCTAACATTTGGAGTTTCCCTCAGTTCTTAAAAACATTGTACAAAGTTTAAATAATTGCCAATGAAGACGAAAACAGTTGATTTCATACAAACAACCCATTCCCTTCCTTTTCCTAATTCGACATTTTGTCCTAAATCTTACTGGTTCCAAATTATTTATGGATTTCCATCAACAAATAGTCGTAGTTAAAATTAACATCATCAGTAGACTTCCTATTTAACCCCATTTACAGAATTTTCATACGTATAAGATTGAAGAAAAAAAGTGGGGTTGTGATGAATACCATTCCTGTCTTCTGTAATTCATATAATATGGCAACTGGAAGTATACAAATTTACCCTTTCAATATTTTGGGTATTGAAAAGCATAATATGGCCCATACAAGGTAACATATGGTCATTTAGTGGTCAAATGTTGCTATTTAGTGGTTAAATATGGTCCGTAAATGTCATATATATATATCTGTAAGTCCGTATATAGATTTTTATCCCGGGTCACCTCAAGCTTGACCATCCGATTAACACTAAGCCATAACACGTCAATATGCTGACGTCATGACTTACGTGTTAGCCACTGTTGGTGACCTAGAGCGATTAATTGGTCATTAGCTCAATTCCCATTTGTTCTCAAAAACACCGCCTGTTAAGTACATCTGTTAAAATAAAGTTTTCAGATTTTTCCCTCGGTCAAATCTCAGCACACAAAAAGTCCTGATTAAATTAGCAAATTAATTTGGCGCAATTACGTGAAAAACCTGCCTCGCAGCCAGCTAAGTGTTTTCATCAGACAATTTGGCAGCGAAATGCGCTTGATATTGGGCCAAACACGTGATCGGACAGCCATTAAACCCTCCTATCATACTCCGAGAACGGTTGAGGTGCTCTCAGAATGAAATTGCGTCATATCCGATTGGCGGATTTCTGAAGGGTCGATCTTACAAAAAAAATGTGCAGACAGTATGTAGCCATTCAGAAAAGACGTCATCAAAAGGGGGGTAGAGTGAAGTCTGCTGGCAAGTGGACACAATGTGGACAGGGGGAGGGAGGGGGAAAGCCATTATGGACGTCCACTAATGATGATATTTTTCAGTTTTTGGATTTTCTGTTTGAGTTTTAAAGGTCAGTGAAAGGAGGAATGGACACCTGAAGAATGTGTCCCCACTCCCAAATGTACTTTAATTTTTAAAACCTCGGGAATTATGCCTAAATTTGTGTTAAACACCAATTTTATGCTGGAATTTCCCTTCGAGGTCAGAAAATTTACGTTAATCAGTAACACCTGGAAAAATATCGTGGAATTGGTAGCGAGGTGGGTGCATGGAAATTTATAGGATAGGGTATGTTCCAACAAATTTTCTGGACACCCTACTTAAAAATTAAGGACGTCTATAAGGGGAGGGGAGGGGGGTCTGTGTAAAATGGACACCACGTGGAGAGGGGGTAGGAAGGGGGATGGTAAATTTTTGAATAAATTTCTGGACGCCATTTTTGAATGACTTAATGCACATAATGGACATGGGATACGACGTGGGGATGCTGTATATGGACATGTACACTGTTCTAATATGTATAGTTATATACAGTATATTCATGGCTTGTCATATAGTCGGTCATTCCAACATATATAATTTGTCCAGCATAGTAAGATTTTTAAAGTCAGTAGAACTTAGAAATACAGAAAATTTGAAGAATAAATTACAAGTTAGATGCGTTGAGTTTTGTATAAGTTATATTTAGAAATGTCATTAACATCCAGTAAATTAATTACATAATTTTGTTTTTAAAAAAGTTCAAGAAACGATGTAAACTTTCGTAAGTTGTTTAGAATAGAGTATCGCATAAATTGTGCTTAGTAGCCCTTAATCGCCGATAATTGAAATCTGATGATGGCACAACCCGCCTTTAGATAAATCTCTACGAAATGAGAATACAACAAAAACAAGCAAAAAAAAAAAAGACAACCTCAACGATATCGAATATCGATACAAATTAAGTTTAATTAGCGTCGTAAGATTGGGATCGTTAACGACGGTTGAATCCTCCCATTTCCCCCGTCTTAATGAGTACGTTTGCAATGGCGTTAAATCACCTTGACCAATTATTTTTGAACAGCTCGGGATGCCATTAATCTGCATTATAGAGACGGGAGCGCGTTAATTAACAACGGAGTAATTAGCGAGCTGCCATATCGTTACGACCATGCACAGACGTCTCTAATTGGCGCGATTATAAATCGTATGCGACGCTCGCAAAATTGGGACCTCAATTTTCAGGGTGAAATTCTAGCATTTCACAATCTGCAATTCCATCATTATCACACTACATTTTTTTTTACAGTATTCATCATCCTGCTGAAAGTTTCGATTGTGGCGCCATCAGTGGCCTGTGGTGGATAATATTTGTTTTTTCAAATACAGCCATGCATCATAAAATGCTTTTGGGAATATACTGTGTGGTTTATGTGGCTCATATATATAAAATTCAATTCCAATACTAAACCGTTTAGGGGTCATTCAAAAAAACATCCTCAAGAGGGGGTGGGGCGAGGGGGGGAGGGGGTCTGCTGGCATGTGGACAGGGGTAAAGCCATTGTAAACGTCCACTAATGATGGTATTTTCCAGTTTTTGGATTTTCTGTTTAATTGAGTTTTAAAGGTTAGTGAAAGGGGAAATGGACAGCAGAAGAAATGTGTCCCCAGTCCCAAATAAACTCGGATCTTTAAAATTTCGGCACAATCGGGAAATAAGCCTAAATTTTTGTTAAATATCAATTTTATGCTGGAATTTCCCTTCGAGGTTAGGGCATTTCCGGTTAATCAGACAAATCTGGAAAAAAGTGGCATTGGCAGCGAGGCGAGTGCTTGAAAATATATACTTGTAGGAGGGGCCTTTGTATGTTCCAACAAATTTTCTGGACATCCTATTTTTCCAAATATAAAGGACGTTTATTAGAGAGGGGGGAATACTGGGCTAAAATGGACGACATAAACAGGGGCTAGGGGTGATGGTCAATTTTTGGAGGAAAACAAGGTGGGTGCTTGAAAATATATAGGATGGGCCTTTGCCTTTGTATGTTCCAACAAATTTTAAGGACACCCTACTTTTCCAAAAAATTATGGACATTATGAGAACAGGGGCTAGGTGAGGTGGGGAGGTCAATATTTAAAGGAATTTCAGGGATGTCTATTTTTAACGGAAATTCAGAAACTTAGTATGGCCTCTTCATGATTACAGAATATATGCCCCTTCAAAAGATCGACTGTATGTATAGGGCACAAACAAGAATTTGGTCACAAAAGGGTTACTTTTGCAGTTGTTGAACTACTGAAATATTTTCTAACATTTTCAAACTTTCCTCAATAAAAAAATCGATATACCAATTTATGGTAAAACAATAAGTATTTGAATAAACAGGAGTATTTTCCCTCCATTCAATCTCTCCAATGTAGTTTAATAGAGGGTATAGAAAGCATTAAACCATGGCGTTTATCTAAAAAGCAATTTTTAATGTATATGTACATATTTACTCGATTAAAAGTCTGGTATTTTTTTTATGTAATCTTTTGTTAAACTGTCTAATTCTCTATTGTTAACATACATAAATCATGCACAGACTGAATTCCTAGTAGAATAGGCGCGTATCTCATTTAGGGCCATAAATACTGATAATGGCGAGCCTCGTGTTTAATACTTGCTTTCATATTGATTTATTGACAACGCAGTTAAGACAAGAATTTCGATATAAATGTATGCATAAAAGAACAAAAAAAAACCGACTCCTGACAATGATGCATTGCTTGGCAACAAAAATTAAAAAATCCAAAATGCCATCGACATACAGTACTTTCAGCAAAGTAAATTTAAGTGATTTAAGTACGAATATCGAATTTTTTCCTAGCTATTTAGAAATTTGTTTCTTGGAAATGGGTATTTCAAATTCCTTATGCAATTGTCAGATGTGGAACGAATATTATATTCTTGTATCTAAGCAATTTGGGGATCACTCAAATATGTTAACCAACTTGCCACCAGGTTTACCAGGTATATTATTTTTGAAAACTTCGAGGGGCGGTCAAAAAGTCTTGCATATTCCTTTATTATTCGAAAACCAGATGTCGTACAAAAAACTGAAACAGCCATTTCAAAGAGCAAGAAATTTGGTTTTAGGTCACTACATGACGCCACAATTAATTCAGAATTTCGAACAAACTATCAAAAACAAAATGGCGCCTAACTTGAAAACGTTCACGCGAGAGGAACAACGAAGTGTTATTAGTTTTTCAGTGTTGAAAGGCTTGAAACCGAGTGAAATTTATAGTGAAATGTTAGGAGTTCAAAGTGACCAATGTGTATCACAAAGTATGGTACAGAGGTAACGACTTCCATCTCTTTGGTCCACTAAAGGAACACTCGAGCGGTCAAAAATTCCAAACAGACGTTGATGTGAAACTTGCGGTTTGGCAATATCTGCACAGTCAACATAACGCATTTTCCGAGAGGGGTAGAAAATATCTCATCAAACGTTGGGATAAATGTGTCACCAAACTCGGGTCCTACATTGAAAAATAGCAAATTTCCTGCTCATTAAAATGGCTATTTCAGTTTTTTTGTACGACATCTGGTTTTTGAATAATAAACATATATGCAAGACGTTTTGACCGCCCCTCGTATTTATGAAAGTACAACTGCCAAATATTATCATCAATACGGTAATAAATTTGTTAACTTCATCCAGGAATGCAACAATTGATGGCATCACTCAACTGTTTATCCTGTTTATAGTTAAAGTCCTCCTTATATAATTACATTTGAGTGAAATCTAACAGATGGCAAGGACAAGATGCCAGTATTGTATTTGGCAATGAGTATGTAGGGAATAAGATATACTATATACAATATTAATTATATAAATATATAAATAAGCAGTATAGCAATAAATGAATGTCTATAAAAATACAAGTTGTAAATTGTTTCTGACAGTACTATTGTACCCGAAGTATGGGATACTTGTCATATAATTTGAATACTGTATTACATCTTTTTACTTTATATTCCACTAATATCATCAACAATTGTTATCTTTTCGTCAATTTTACATATACATGAGGAAACTGGAGGTTTTTTGCCAAATGAGATTAATATTTATAGCCCTATCCATGGCGGGACAGATCTTGGCAATGAAAGGAATGCCATAATGAGATAGGAATATTGCCAGCGCCATTAATTATAAATTATCAAGATTGGATTAGTTTATCAAATTTCGTGTTCGCTTATATGCAACGTGATGCTGCCAAAACGCAAAAATTATCGACAATTTAGATGCGAAAGTGCCTTCCACATCCGAAAACTTTGTAAATTAAGTAACAAAAAGAAATTTTGATATCGTCATTGTGGATTATTATGTTACATTTACTTGTTCTAGATATAATACATTGACTATGGACAATAAAAAATGGCATTCGTGCTTAATCGAGCGATTATAATCAGCACCTCTATAGCAATGTGTTAATGTTTTATAAGACAGATAAAAATTATTTGCTTTTCATGTGATAGAATTGCCACTAAGGAAAAAAAAATATTTTCCTTTCATTCTTTGTCATGACAATAGAACCGATACTCCACCTTTCATAAATGTATTTGTATCGATTTTTCGTACAAAACACAAAAGTAACAAGAGTATGAACTTTTTTGAGTAAAGCTGTACTCATTCACACTTACATAAGTTGAGACCATGCTCCTTTATTTAGTAATAAAACATAAATAAGTACAGATTGGGCGAGTATGAATTACTACAACTACATATTCTACGCGTATTTTGAGAATGGGAGGAAATCTAGCGGAAACCGAATACACAACTCTGGTTCGCTTTATGTTGGAATATTGCGCTCCTATTTGGGACCCTCACAGGATGGTTCATATTAAGTTTATATAAAGTTTCCCATTTGTTGAAGTAATATATAGAAACATTTTCTAACCATGTATATATATAAATGCAGGGCACGCTTTTGTTGAGACTAGTCAATTCTTTCAATCTCAATCTTACCATTTTATTTTATCCGTAATGTCCTGTACTCTTTCGCACGAATACCATTGATTTTCTACTTTTCTATACTAACCCTTTTATTGGTAATATAACCTCGCTCCCAGAGGTGCATGCTATTGAGATGGTCATAAGGAAAATACCTGCAGTGCCACCAATTTTTAGAGTACGTTTAGAAATAAATTTAAAGTTTTTTCTTGCGTTTTATTTCTTACTTATTCTTAAAAATACACAATCAGATCACGTTCAATTTTCAACTGCATGTATATTTCAAAAAGTCTCCCGAATTTCCGAAATCCCTTAGTTATACATTAAAATCAACATGTCCATTTGCACACATCAGTTCCGTCACCGTGATGAGGTGACGGAACTGATGTGTGGTCTAACTATTGGAAAAACCGGACAAGTGTAAATGCTTGAACAGCATTCTATGAAAAGTGAATACGTGGAAAAAGGTAACGTTTTCTTTCTTCACTAACACCCAAGAGATTTAACTGAACTGACACGCACCTAATGTGTGTAAAAATACATTTAATCCGGTTAACCTGTACAGTAATGGTAAATGTATTCTATTTTTATGCACTTCAAATAAGTTTCACACTATTTTATCGTTATTTCGCATAGAATTGATTTGCTTCGAGGTATTTTGTACACTGCATTAACATAAGTGAGTCGAAAAATCAATCGATCAATACCAGCAGTCAAAAGGCACGATATACACCGGAATCCCCGTTTAACGCGGATTTTTTGGTTCAGTTACGTGTCAGTTCCGTCTTCTTTCAGTCCTTTGAAATATTTTCATTGTCGGCATCAGTGAAGAAAATAGTATTTTACATAATTATGTTGAAACACACGTCTGGTTTACATACATGGTGTGTATCAATAGACCTTGGTTTAAAAAATGGTTACATGTGCCGCACTTTTGGCCTACTAACCAGCGAAACTCCACAAACTTATGATTTTTTTAAAAATATCACATTTTTTTGAGATCCGGGTGAACTTCATATTCAAAACTTAGATATAATTAACGGAGAATTAAACCATGTTAAAAATGGTTAAAACATGGGTAGCCTGACCCCCTGTACCACACTTGCTCAAATCGCATGAGCTTGAGACCGAGCTGCGTCTTTAGTCCTAGATGCATACTACAGCAGCACAGCAAAATATCCAAGACGAGCTCAAGACTATGATAAAGACAGCAAAATACGAGACTCAAGCTTGAGTTTAAACTTGAGAAGATGCTTAGAAGAGGCCAAGCTTGAGCTGCAGTTTAGTGAGCAACTATGGTACGGGCTTTAGGCCCATATTAGGAGTCTCATATTAGGATGAATTATCACAGTCTTGAGCTCGACTTGGTAGTTCTTCTGTACAGCTGGGATATGCATCTGGGACTTGAGACGCAGCTCGGTCTCAAGCTCATGCGATTTGAGCAACTGTGGTGCGGGGGTTAGGCCCCGTACTAGAGTTGCTAAAAAAACTGAAGATCAAGACTCATCTCTTCTAGGTTGGACCTCAAGCTTCAGCTAAACGTAGAGATGACACCCTACCAGTCCTTCGAGTCTCACATTTGGCTATTTTGAACTCGTCTTGACAATTTTTCTGTGCAGCCTTGGTATGCACCTGAGACTTGAGACGCAGCTCGGTCTCAAGCTCATGCGATTTGATCAACTGTGGTACGGAGGTTATAGGTTGTATAACTATATCTAACTATACCGAAGTTGGCTACCGTTAGATTTAGGTGACCCAGTACAAACGTCAGGTAGATTTTTGGGGCCAAAAGCCGTTCGGTCATGGTTTTCAAAGGGGAGTCACGCAGGTGCGTTGTAAATCCCCCATTGAAAGTAACACCCCTCCGTACCGGAGGGTGTTTAAACGGGGGAAAAACCTGACGTCTGAACCCAACCAAAGCGAAAATACCGGCAAATAACTATCCGTTAACGTTTTCGGAACCATTACCGGAATAGTTATAGCTTCCAGCACACTTTTGATAAGACCTAAAGACGAGGGTAGAAGTTTTTTTTTGAGTCACATACCCGGAGACCTGGCGTGAATATCGGCGTAAAGACATCGAACGACGGCGGCTGCTTTCGCTGGCCGCTGCCCCCTCAGCAGGATCGCCGGTGGTCAACGGGAGGGTCAGGCGGCGACGGCGATATCCGGCCTCGGCAAACCATCGCTCAATTTTTGCTCACTTTTGAAAACGCAATAAAATATAAAAACTAAACGAAGAGAAGGTTCACAACAGCACGCACGGAAGAAACGCGTATCCCATGATGGCGATGAGTTTTACTACGCCGTATTGGAAATTATTACACCGAGCCGGCGAAGGTAACCCACACTCCATTGGAAAAGGACGAAGAATCAGCTGCTATGCAACGACGATGCGCGAATGAAGAGACACCTTGCGGTCGGTGTGCCAAGCGTACTCGTGAGGGGCGTCCAAGAAATCACTTAAGACCGAACGACTAATCTTGCAACACCGGGAATCAAAGGCTTTTGTGGGCGGCCCCCCTCAATATGGTTATGCAGGGAAATCAAAAGCAAATACGCTCAATGAGAAATCTTTCTTCAGTGGGGGTTATGTGGATGTTCCTTGATATAAACTCACCTAATCTAGACTAGATTAACCTAACCCATTCATAATCCCCTAAACATCAGGATTTCTTCAAGACTCCGTTGCTATGTTTGATTGCTGTTATCAGGGGCAAACAAACACTTTCATAAGCCCCTAAACATCAAGATTTCTGCAAGACTCTGTTGTTATGTTTGATTGCCGTAATCAGGGGCAAACAAACACTTTCATAATCCCCTAAACATAAGGATTTCTGCAAGACTCTGCTGATACGTTTTATTGCTGTCATCAAGGGCAACTAACCCTTTCATAATCCCCTAAATATCAGCATTTCTTCAAGACCCTGCTGTTATCAAGGGCAACTACCCCTTTCGTAATCCCCTAAATATCAGGATTTCCTCAAGACTTCGTTGTTATGTTTGATTGCCTTAATCAGGGGCAAACAAACACTTTTATAATCCCCTAAACATCAGGATTTCTGCAAGACTCTGCTGTTACGCTTTATTGCTGTCATCAAGGGCAACTAACCCTTTCATAATCCCCTAAACATCAGGATTTCTTCAAGACTCTGCTGTTACGTTTGATTGCTGTCATCAAGGGCAACTAACCCTTTCATAATCCCCTAAAAATCAGCATTTCCTCAAGATTCCGCTGTTATGTGTGATTGCCGTAATCCTGGGCAAACTAACACTTTCATAATCCCCTAAACATCAGGATTTCTTCAAGACTCTGCTGTTATAGTATTTGATTGCCGTCATCAGGGGAAAACTAACCCTATCATAATCTCCTAAACATCAGGATTTTCTCAAGACTCCGCAAGATGGCCGTTATCCAGGGGTATAATAGACAATTCACTTTTAAAATTGCGTCTATTGGAATACATCAATGTTGGGCAAATTGTACTCATGAGTAGCATGAGTGGCATTCAATTACTTTTGTACATTTTGTATTCAAATTACTATTTGTATTCAGTAACATCTTTTACTCGTTACTCAAATTCATTTAATGTACTCAATTACTGTCCAAAAACGGAATAAAGTAATGGTTGTGACATCTCGAAATTTCTAGAAATATTTAAATTATTCAATATGCTTTTTAAAAAATGCACAAAATTGGAAAGAACTCAAACTCGAAGTCAAAAGATCGATGTTT
Organism: Julus scandinavius; assembly: GCA_034696685.1. Lineage (NCBI taxonomy): Eukaryota > Metazoa > Arthropoda > Diplopoda > Julida > Julidae > Julus > Julus scandinavius. Next base: position 19,587 of record JAQGAE010001488.1, read on the forward strand.
GATTTTTTAAGTAAACCCCTGAGGATTTTTATAACAAAAAATGTAATTTTATCAACCTTTGTGCATGTTTGAGTGTATTACTGATAAGAATAAAAAACTACAAAGAACTTTGCTTATTAGATATTTGCATATTTGAAAAAGACATGTTAATGTAACAAGGTTTTAATTATAGTAAGGTTTATTTCCTATGCTTATAGGAGATATTATTCATTGTAAACAGGGAAATTAATTCAAGAGAGTAGTACGGATCTTGTTAGAATTTTTATACCATCAAAAACTGTTTATGAATTACAAACTTGTGTGCAAACAAAGATATTGAAATAATAAATTTCTTTACATATCACTAATGTCTAATATCTCAGAATTTAGAACGAAAGTTTATTTACACAATTCGTTGTTGTTTACACTTTTTTAAATAATTAATGAATCAAACTAGCTTGAAAATAATAGTTTTGTGTTATATAGTAAAAAAACTTAAGTTATCTACTATATATTTTGGTTACTAGTCTTTCTCGCAAAACATTTCGCCCATTAAACTTTCGTTAGAACTCCAGATATTTTGGTTAGTATCCCTTAGTGCACCTAAAGTATGTAATAGAATCTTAACTCTTATAAATAAAACAAATATGCAAAAAATCGTGCTTACAGAGCTATGTATACTAACCTCATTCAAATGTTTCCTTTATTACCTTTCACCATTTTCATAGACACATAAACTCTAGTGCTATAGTTTTCATTAAATTTCTTACTAGCCGATATATAGGTTACTAAATAACGGCACACTAATCCCACTAATAACTTTATACAAAAAGCAGTTATTTTGAAATTTTCTACGGATATAATATGCAAAAGTCCCCGTTTTGCAATTAAAACTCAAGCAATGCTACAAATATTGAGGGATATCTGAAAATTAAAAAATTTATGGGATAGATGTCGATTCCTAGTGCCATTTTAAGATGTTCTAGATGGTAGTTAGTCATAATTTCTTGTATATGGTTTTCTCTGAATTTTCAACTAAAGACTTCGTTTATTTTTTGTGCAATGTCTGTTAGTTCGCCTGTTAGTCATAAAATCAACCTTGGTGTGTTTTATATCTCGTAATAAGTGTAACTAATGAAAACGATGGCAAGGTTTATACATTTACCTGAAGCAGTCACTCTGGTTAAAAGTAATATAATCAATTATACTCGTTGATTCATTTGAAATATGGTCGATTAATTATGCTGCTTGTCAATGGAATTGGTGCAACTCAATTGTCGCTAATCGTAGTTTAGTAACTCTTTCCTCACCCCCACCTGTCCAACTTTTCTGCCTGTTTTAGCTTAGTCTCATGATATAACGTCAATAATATTTATTGAAAAATTGATTTTTCCGACAATAGCACATCGAGCCATTCTGATTAATTCTCGGGCGACATCAATTCCTAAATTTCAAACACGCAAACATCAATTCGCTTTATCTCGTATTTCAGCGCGAAAAAAACACCCTGAATAATGGATTTTTCACTCTTTTTTCCCACCATTTTGAAATTACGAAAGCACGCACTCATATTTCATCCTAATGAGGATGGAAATGAGTATAAGAAAAAAGGCATGCAAAGGCGGTGAGTTTCACAAAAACTTCGAAATAAGTCTAGACAAGAGGAGACAAATCTTACAGATGAATTTCCGCAATAAGAATGTGCATTTAGAAATGCAATTTCCGAGAAAATGTAACAATTTTTTTCTGGTTTTAACTCATTTCAAAGGTGAAAACTACGTCCATTTTATCGATTATCAGATACTGGAGATTAGGAATCTTCAGAAATCAAAAGCTTCCTTACTGTTGAGATTAAATCTGTATTCTGCAAAGATGCAAACTACATGTATCTTATGTATATTACTTGAGGTAGTTAAGTCGTGCAAATATACTTCATTTGTAACATACAGTACCATTACTAAGGGATATAATATAAACTAATTGATATACACTAGGCAAGGCCGTATATATGTCATCACATTGAGAAGGAAGGAGGGGGGGAGGAATAAGGTCCAGAATCTTGGAGTGTACTTAGAATTTCCAGTATTACACAGGGCTTATAAAAACCTAGAATTGGCCAAAGTGAATTTGCTCTTTTAATGCAAAATAATTTCATTTCTAAAACAGAAAAATCAGACTTTTAATTGAGTTTTCATCTTAAAAATCGAGGTGCATTGCACCGTTTTCTGCAAGAAATTTGCAAGAAACATTGCACTTTTACCTTAGAAAATTGCACTTTCACCTTAGAAAAATTGCACTTTTGGTTTAGAAAAGTACATTTTTTTCTTAGAAAAAGTGCACTTTTGGTTTAGTAAATTACACTTTTGCCTTAGAAAAATCGCATTTTTGGTTTTGAAAATTGCCCTTTAGGTTTATAAAATTGCACTTTTACCGCAGAAAAATTGCACTTTTGGTTTAGAAAATGACTCTTTTACTGCAGAAAAATCGCTTTTTTGGTTTTGAAAATTGCATTTTTACCTTAGAAAAATTGCGCTTTTAGTTTAGAAAAATCGCATTTTTGGTTTAGAAAATTGCACTTTGACTTCAGAAAAATTTAATTTCTAGAGCAGAAGAATCAGTTTTAATGCAAAAAACGCAATTCACCTTTAATAATTTCCCGATATGGTTTGAAATTTGCAAAATTTCGTGGATTTCGGGGAGGGGGATCTATCCCCAAGATCTCCCCTTCCATATATACGGCCTCGACACGTGAAAACGTTGGCATATATGACCATAAATGCCCAGATGGGTTCAATCATAATTCCATACAGGGTATAGGACCTGTCTAAAAGCGTATTTTTCACAGGCCCTGAGAATATGCTTTTAGACAGGTTCTACTGCATTCAGTAGGATTTTTTTCACATAGGAAGTAAAGACATTTCTATACAAGTATGTTGTACACAAAGTGAATAAGTGATGTCATATACTAGGGGAGACCGGGGCAGGTTGGATCATATTTTTTTTGGTATGCCATAGCACTACATATATGGTTTCAAACAATGCGTTTTTTTTCACAAAACCTAGGCTTAACATTGCTATACAAAATAACTAACTTACATATTTTCATTGTCTTCATTTCACC
>JAQGAE010001489.1:0-22674 GCA_034696685.1 Julus scandinavius
GAGGTTAACTCGTGGTTTTATATAACCTCAGGTTAGCTAACCTTTTATTTAACCTTTGTTGGTGTAACCGGCCCTAAGTGCTTTTTCCCAATTCAGTACCTTAATTGGCAATTATCGGGACCAGCACATTTTATGCTTTTAGACACAGGATGCATTTAGACAGCTTCCAATCTAATATTATTTATTGGGCCATGTAAATACAGTATTGTTCAGAAATACTGAATGTCGCTTTCTATTTGATGTTTTCGCCGTTGGCAAAATGATTTTATTGCCTTTTGAGATGTGCCGATAGATAGAACGAAAAATACGGGGGGATTGGGTGGCATTGGGCGGTGAGAGTTTTTCATTTTCATGTTTTTCATTTTCGGCTCGCGATGCTTCATGCGGTGAAGCACATACTGATGCTGCGAGCAAAGCAGAGAAGTCGTTAATTGGGGTGGGGTTAATTTAACAATTAAAACTTAATAACAAAAAAAGTGTAAACTTCACATAATCTGTGTTGGAAAATAATATAGGGGAGTCTACATGGCATGAGAATATATGGGAAATTTTGGCTGCAATTTTGGTTTCATTTTGTGTGCCACAAGTTGAAAAAGGCATACAAACAGTGCTTTGCACCTCAATATGTGTTTAGCCTTTGTGTGCCTCAACCATGCTTAGTGTGCCGTGAGTTGAAAAACACTGTATGGTGTAGACAGACGTACGTTATCGATTACTTTAAGTGCATCTCTCATAAACAAATACTTTATTCATTATAAAACAAACCTTGCATTATGCTTTGGTATGAACTATGGAGGACATTAATGAAACAACAATTCCACTTTGCTTTAATCTTGAGCATACCGAAGAAGAAATGCATATCCCATCAGGATCTCCAAAAAAACAAAAGCTATTTGTACCTATAATACTCTCATTTACTACCTGGAAGTTTGGGTGCATTATATATAACGATGGTATCACAGCCAAGAGCGTTGCTTGTCACAATTATACGATGAAATACCTTTAATACGCACTGCTCCAGTGACAAAAACGTCCGCATCCGGTCCTGTGTTCAGGGACAAAGTAAGCATCTTTTCCGAGGCTAAAGGATGCCACGATCCAAATGTACATGCAACATTTTCGTGAATATCAAAATAATGGCAACGTTTGGTGAGCCTCATGGAGGGAATGTATTCAAAAACACTAACATGGCGGCATAGATGAAGCATCATGACAATCCCTGTAAGTGTGGAAAAAAAGACCATGAACATCATCGTATAGAAATAGCGAATTTATATATCGTTGCTCACCTAGTAAACCGGAGGACGGAGGATGTCGCATGATAGGAATAGCCGTATATTGTTGCATGTAACTCCAAGAATCCCAAATCATTTGGGGATGAAGAATATAAATTCTGGCATCGGGATACAGTTCCCTATGTTTGAAGTAGTTAGTAAATATATCGAAATCCGGATGCTTATACCACTGTAATACAAACGTAAAGTTCCATTATAGAGAAAAAGGAGCGCAAAAGTTTGTTAAAATGTGAGAATTAGAAAACTTCAACTCACCTGTTCGATTTCTACAGTGTAATTCGAAGGATCCCAAGCGAACAGTGTTATATTTTTATACAAGGGTGACACCAGAAATTGAAATTCTGGCTTGGAAACAACCTGGGAATTAACGATGCGAAAAGTGGTTTTGGTACCCACGTCATCTTCATACCCTTCAGTAGGAGCACTGTTAAACCTTAGTACGGCATCATGAGAATCTGGAAATAAACATGTCGATGATAAATTTCCCAACAGATCGATAATCAAATTAAAGTTGTATCAAAAAATCCCACCTATTTCCTTGCCAAGCGAGGACTTGTACAATGATCCAGCACTAGACACCACGGCACAAGAGTTGTATCGGGCATGGGACCATCTCTCCCTGATCCCTGCATCGTTGACAAACTTTCCCCCGAGACCCAGAGACCGAAAGGGCTCCGTGTCACGATCCAGAAATCGAATGTGCACCTTGCGCTTCAGCTCGCAGACCAGGGTCTTCGGCGAGTCCACGGCCCCATGCTTGCTGCCTTGGTACTGGACGTTGTAAGAGTTGCTTTCTGTACCGTACAACACATTGGCAGCGTCCAACTGCGACCTTCGCAGTTTCACAATTAACTGCGTTTTGTAAGTTTCGATCTTGTTTTGGATTTTGTCCGTCGGCACAGACAACTTGTTCAGCATCAGGGTATCGTTCCAGAAGTACCGTGGCTTTCCACCCGCCGCGGCACCCCCTGACCTCCCCTGCCAGGGGGAGATAACGGGGGGCATTTTACGAACCGATGTTTCCAGAATGGGTCCTCTGGGGGTGGCCGCCATCTTCCAGTACACGGACCACAAAAGGTATACGTAAACCAAAAGGCCGAGCATGGTTAGGTTTACGAACACCCAAAGGCTGATCCCGATGATTTTCATGGACTGCATTACGGTGAAATTAAACTTCCTACTCGGCCTATAATGCAAAAATTCATTGTTTTTATTAATTATTTAAACGGTTCAAACTTAGATAACTGAACACTTCATTTTGGATTCTTGGCTATTGTCAATTTATTGTATTTTTTAAATAAATTTAATAATCTTATATTTTTATAAAAATATCAGATACCATCATGGCTGACCATCATGATGTTTTACAGTTAAGGCTGAAGTGCATGTTTTTCTAGGATCATGATGGTTCCTATTATAGGTACAATTTACAAACCTTACAGAATGATAACAAAACGTTTCTACATAATCCATTGGTATAATTGGGTTAAAACGGTTTAGTTGAGCCCAATAAGTTCCAATTAACCAGAATCAATTATATATGGATGGGTGCAATGGGCCAAAAGCTGAGTTATTGCCAAGTTTAATGTAAATTTAGTGTAATGTTAAATTTATGTACCAGTAAAATATTTAACATGGAAGTTATATAGGCCAAGCAGAGCATTAAATAATTTATAAAAATCAAAGTTCATTATTAAAAAAAATTGCGTTATCGGTATAAAGGTTTTAGGACCACCTTACCATTATCGCCTATAAAGTCGCAGATCCCGGGAATACATTGTGGAGTCACATTTCTTAGAGTGGTACATTGCCGGCCTCCTCCAGAACTTTAATCCTGCTAATCGAAATTTCATCGTGCCATATGGCAGGGATCGATCTCCTTCCCCTGACGTGCATTCACCCGTTTATGCAAAGGGCTTACGAAGCGTGGAACACGGGCATCCCAACCAACAATGGATATTCGTAGTAAATGGCTAGAAGTTTCTAACTGCAGTTATTGGGAATGGGGGTAGCCATTGCTGAATTCACGATTCCGATGATGCAGCATCCACTGCAATGATGCAACCGGCGTTGCCATGGCAACCACTAGAGGAGTCTCGAGCTGGCATCTCAATTGATGCACAGCTGAACATGAGTTAGAATCCAGGAGGTGGTACGGCTTTAAGGAAGTAATTTTGGGTCCTCGGATTTGCTACGTTATTGGTCAATGGGCAGGCTGTATATTATCCACTCTTTTACAAAGATGAGCCGTTGATGCATAACCGAAGCATGGCAATCAATACGCATTCAACACATCCGTATCAGGTTTTCTTAAAACATTGTCGCCTGATGAAAATGAAAAATCGATAATATACAGGGTTGGTTTTATTGTAAACTTTGGAAAAATACAGGGCATTAACACTCGTATATTATTTTTTTTGGAAAAACCAAAAGAAATCGGATCCGGATCTGTACATCCCAATCATATTCAAGTTCAAATATTTTTTTTATTCGACACAATTTCGTATTCATACAAGAATTAACTGTATATTTGAAAGTATGTATTTTGTCAATTTTTGTTAATTGCAAAAATACTGTTCAAATTATGTTATTTAAAACGCAAAGATGGAGAGAATTGCATCGTATTTGGATCGATTAATTGCTCTATTATATCTGGGGCAACCGTATTTTTTAAATGTACATTATGCCACATGTTTGTACATGTAGAAAGCACATGTAGTAGAATAGGCCCAAGAGGTCAGGGTGCATGGCAACAAAAGCAAGGCTTGTGAGAGAATGAGGCGCCATGTAGCGCCACCTAGTGATGGCATTTCAAAGCCAAAATCATATAAACATATTTCGTCACTTTTTGCTAAGTACGTATTTGTTGTCTACAAGAGAAAGATCTTTCACTCAAATTATCGAGTCATGGTTTCATATTTAAATAGCGTGTCTAACACATTGGGCCTAAATTATGTCACCAGTTTGCTATATGGACAAAGAGCTGGTAATTGCAAGGAACAATTGTTGAAGGAGAGTGCAAAGACAGGTGTTATCATGCAGAACTGTGGACGGAATTTTGTAAGATTGGCAGGGATCTCTGGTGCACTAGCAGTCGGTTTAGGAGCATATGGCGCACATGGTATAAAACCTTTTAATTCAACACATTCTAACAATAATGTTTCGATTTATGCGCATTAAAAGCAGCAGGGATTAGAAAATGGGCCAAAAACACTGTTCAAACTTGAGGTGTTATACTTGGGGCATTACATGTTGACATATAAAGACATGATTTGTTGATAACGATCTACTTTACATATATACAAGGCAACTAGTATGTATATACATAGTCTGTTATAAATTAAAAGATAGAGTAAAAACGCAGAGCTTATAGCATGCAGAAAATTGCACTAAGACTATGATATTGTTCGATAAGGCAATAACAAACTCTTAAATTATCTAGAACTTTAAAAGTTTTTCCCCTATAAACCAGTTTATAAACTAACTAGAACTAGGTCAAACCCTAGCTAATGACGACATCATTAAAATGTCTTTGTATTTATATATTTCAATCACGTAGCCTACAGGTTTTTCTTTTTTATTTAAATATGATTATTGAAGTGCATCAGTCCTGTAATTTTTTACTGATTTCAGTGTTCTCCAAGCAGCATATACCTGAAGAATTAAAGCAGGTAAATTAAAATTAAACAAAGAGTAAATTTCAAAATTTCAAAAAATGCTTTATTATTAATGGGCATTTTGCGCAAAAAAAATTTAATAATAAATATTTTCCATATTTTTAGGTGTATGATACTGCTAATCGATATCACATAATACATACAGTGGCTCTTATTGGCGTACCCTTAACCAGGAAGCCTCAAATTGTAAGTTGCAAACTGACCCGGTCAAACAGATGTTATCTCTGTTTGAAAGATGCCCAACATGTAATTTTTAAAATAACTTAACTAACCAATCTGCAAAAAAGTGAAAGCAAGAGTTCCAATTCAGAAACTAGATGTGATAAAAAAGATGAAAATAAAATTGGAATATGGGTTTAGTCAGATCACCATTATTTGAACATTTATAAAAACATTTGAAAAATAAATACTGCTTCTCACAGAATTTTCGTAAGCTCAATTGTCCATAATATAAATCTATAATACAATATTTTTGTATTGCTATTTGAAGGAAAGTCATGTCAGGACATTTTGTGCCTTGTATTATGAAAACTACATGGAGAGTACAGGCAAAAGCCCATAATACAAGCAATTTGGTTTCTATTTTCAGACTGGTACACTAATTGCCCTCGGCATGCTTCTGTTTTGTGGATCCTGCTATGTCCATGCGCTAACTGGCTATCAACCAATAAGACAAGTGACCCCATTCGGAGGAGTATTGCTCATGCTTGGTTGGCTTTCTATGGTGCTGTAGTTTGACTTTGGAATTAAACTGAATTTCAATTTTTAAATTCCGAGTGTTGAACTTTATTGCAATTAGGCTGGATGCTAAAACAGTTTTTTTTTTTTTTTGGATGACCACATGTTCCATTATAATAATCCTGAAATATTAGTCTGTTTTATAGATTTATGTGCAACAAAACTTAAAATCCAAAGGTGAATCTGAGCAGATTAAGAATTGCTCTTTTGACCTGTAATAAAAGTAAATTTACAAGGATAAATTTGGACTATCAGAATTTATCTTTTTTATAAATGACATATCTGTTTCAAAAAACAGCCACCAGGGGATGCTGAAGCATGGAAACATGGCATATTCTCGGAAACTTACATCTGGAATCCGGGCTGGATTGTGATAAAAATGTGTGCAATGATAAAAATATCAATCATTTATCGTGGATTTGTGCTCACTAGTAGTATGCTAGTGTCAAGAATGTGTAACAGGACCCTACAAACCTGGCTTTTATAGCATTATTAACGATGTCTCAGAATGCGACCACTGAAGAGCTTCTGTATGATGCCTTGAATGCAAATGATGTCGTACAAGTGAAGCAGTTGCTGACTAAAGGTATGTGTATACATGCATGCAGTGGCATTATTATCAGTAATAGAAACTTCATCAATGTTGGTATTACAACATTTGTTTACCTTGCAGGCGTCGAAATCAATGCATATGTTCGCTGCGGTAGAACACTTTTGGGGCGCGCTGTCCAGCTGGGGCACGTGGAATGCATCTTGTTGCTCTTGGATGCCCATACGTTTTGGCAGCCGATTGACAGCATAATCGAGCAGCGAAGGAAATGTGATGTGAATTTGTTAGATTATTATGAGAGGACCCCTTTGCATTATGCAGCTGAATTGGGAAAACCAGACGTTTTGGATTTGCTTTTAAATGCGGGTAAGTAATTTTTACTTTTCCATCAAGGACAAAGTTTGTTTCTGCATGCATTTTAGAAGCTCCATTATACCATCTTTTTTCAGGTTGCAGGGTAAACACGGGAGATTTTACTCCTCTTCACCTTGCTGCAAAGCGGGGCAATGTTGAAATCATTGACAAGCTTCTGCAGTCTGGATGTCAGGTCAATAGAAAAACTAGGTAAGTACACATACAGTATTCTAAATCTTGTCGAGGTTAGAATATGCAGAGTAAGAAATCTTGGATTACCAATTCTGACATAAAGCGGGGGAAAGGGGGCTGAGGATTCACCTATACCATTGTATATGAATGTTGTAGCAACAATTGGCATATTTTTATTCCAGTGATAAATCGTTAACACCCCTCCACTTTGCTGCTGATCGAGGCTTTGCCGACGTAGCAGAAGTGCTCATTCAGCATGGTGCCAATGTCAATGCACTCGATACATCAGACCGAACCCCTCTGTTCCTTGCTGCTAGTCGTGCTAATCATGAAGTGGTCGAAGTGCTAATTAAGCATAATGCCACTGTTAACATGGAAGAAATTAATGGTAAATAATTTCCAAGTTTTCGACAAATTGCTTTTGCATTATAAATCTGAAATGCTTCGATATAAAAATTTTAGGTTACACCCCACTCGCAGAAGCAGTTTGGAAAAATGATGCACCCTTGGTAAAGATATTATTAGAAGCTGGTGCCAAAGTGACAAAATCTCACTACTTGCTTCATTACTGCGTGGTGCACCGCAATTATCACCTTGTCAAACTTCTACTCAATTCTGGATGTTTGATAAATTTAAGGGATGAAAATGGGGATACACCTTTGCACATTGCCACGAGGACCGGCGAAGTAATGATAATAGATATCTTACTGCAACATGGTAAGGACGTTTATGAAATCTTTCTAGTCTATTGTTTTAGCTTCTGATTTGTTGAATTTCAATTGAAGGTGCCAACGTAAACTACCCAAATATGATAACTGGGAAGTCCCCTCTACACGAAGCTGTAGAGGCAATAAGAGACTGTGATCATTGGACGTTTGCTCAAGTTTTATCCAAACTTCTGCAATACAAGTGTAATTTAAATGCTGAAAGTCACACGCCGGGCGATTTTCCTCTGTACAGGGCAATAGATTTGGAAAAATTTAACATTGCAGCTATTTTGATAAGGCATGGTTGCGATGTTAATAAAGGGTATGTATTTGCTTGCAACATCGATACCCTGTGCCTGGCTCGGCGAAAAAATAATCTGTTGCTTGCAAAAATGTTGGTCTACAGTGGCTTTGACATGAACCATACTTCATGGTTGGAAATCTTGCCGTCGGAAATAGGGCATTCCTATCCCAGCACGAGCATTAAGGGCTGGCTGATTCACACCAAAACCAATCCTCTCAACCTAAGCGTGCTTTGCAGAATTGTTATCAGAAAAAACCTGGGAGAAAATCTCCACGAAAAAATATCAAAACTGTTTCTGCCAAAAAGACTAAAACGATATTTATTTTTAGAAGACACCGATTAGCTTAAATCTGCACAGAAATTCTCTTGACGTTTGATACTACCGATACTACTTTCTAAGTGACGGTTTAATTGTCGCGTGTATGTTTGTTAACGTAGGACAGGAGTGGGGAACCTCTGGTCTGTGAAATTATTTGGTCTGGTCCTGCTAGGGCAACTATAGGCAGGAACATAGGGGTGTGTGAACCAATATAGCAGGCTAATTTTTAAATTGATAATTTTATATGGGCTGTGAAGGATGTTATAAATATACAAATGGCCCTTGTCAGAAAAGGGGTTTCCCTCCCCTGATGTAGGATGTAGGAGTTTCTAGTGCCTACAACTTTGTACATGTAATGCCAGTTATACCAAACCACAGTTGCCAAACTCTTGCCATTAAGGAGAAGATGAACTCCCTACTCGGCCTGTACCAACAAAGCAACAATTAAGTTTTCATTATCCAATACTGCATTGAACTTCATGCACGAAAAATTCATTCTACATACATTCAATCTTTACGATTAAAATAATTGTAAAAACTTTATAAGTAAAGATTTTTTTTGCATTGCTATTATAAGATTTATAACCCTTTTAATAACTTCCCCTCTATTGCGCAATTTAGGGTCCAATGCAAACGTTATCTATTTTCAAGCTATCTGGTTCAATAATTCCAACAATATATATTTTGTCCTAAAAGACGATACAACAAATACTTAGAAAAACTATCAAAGCTTGAAATAATGTGGTTATGTTTATCACAATTAAAGACATTAGCGCTGTCTTACATCAGAGGGGAAATTCATTAAGCGGGATTTCGAATAGGTTTGGTGCAATTGGCTTTATGCAAGCATACAACTATTCTCATGTTTCAAGTTGATATTGTAGTTTTATTAAATAAATTTTCAAATGCATTGCACACAGTTTGATTTATGATTATAGATTGTTACCAATTCCAAAACAAAAGGTTCAATAAATTTAACAGCTTAGGGAGGCTAATAATTAATTCACTTAGCAGGTAAGAAGGGTTTGAATCAAACAAAAAGATTGAACCGTCTTATTTTATTATTTAAGTTTTCTGAAATACTTCATCATCTAAGGCAGAAGACTACAAATAAAATAGTTAACATCGACTGTTTATTGGTAAAATTACTCTCAATTTAATCACATTTGTTTTAATTTGCTTTGTGCGACCTAATTTACCGGGTTTTCCCTACTGGATAAGCTAGTTGTCGGTGTGCTGGAATGTAGCAAGCGTGTCACGAAAATGTTGAAAATCTGTTGTCACAAGAACAAAAAAAAACACTTTCTGTCATGGTAAGCACTAAACCTGAAAGGGCTAATTCACTGACAAAAAAAAATAATAAAATAATGAAAACAAGATTCGATCATTTGCATGTTTATTAAAATAATCAAGCAACATGTGATACATACAGTACAAAAATCAAGCATACAGGGAACTTGGATATTGTCTACAAAGTCGCTTTTCTTTGTCATTGTCAAAGACATCGTGCTAAAACTTATTGTATAAATTCAAAAAAAATTTTGGCATTCGAGCGCACCTAATATCAAATTAGACATTTGACGTTATTATTTATGCCATTACCTGAATTCAATCCGCAGAGTCATTAATTTATACTCTTTCTTTTATGCAAATCATTCATTTTTTGCTAATTGGAACGTTGTAGTGTTAATTTTTAGGCATTCTGTGGTGCAGATAATAAATTACTACATTTTATTAGTACAATATGTTGCTTTCCCCTTTGAAGGAATACAATGCAAGCAAACCAAAATACAGTGTGCAGCCCGATGTGCCACTTAGTACCGATTTAGAATAATAAATAATCATCGATTTTGTATACAATTATCACTTTATCAATTTGAATACAAACGTGTATCTCGAAATTAACTTCTCAAGTCATCAAAAACAATGATCTTTGGGATAATAAATATAACTCAATAATAAGTTAAAATCATATCTATAATCCACATACTGTGGGATAAAAGTAAAAGTGCCCACTGCTAAGTACAAATGATAAAATATGCAATTGGCAACCATAACCAAGAACAAAATACTTTTAAGTTTTCATGGTGCAAGTATTTAAAATGCAAAAAAAAATCACTGATAGCAAACTTCCTCCAAACCATGCAAAGGTAAAGAAGCACAAAATTTGGTTACAGCAGAAATTTATTTGTTTGGTAGCTACTTTATGAGAAATGTTTGGAAAGTTAAACAAAATTTTTGGTTTGAAATTTGATAGAAACTGAAAAATTATATATATAAACACAAAAATGAAGAAGAGATGGAAAAAGAAACCATGTTGGAATGAAAACTGAAGAAAATTTGTAAATTTTAAGTAACAGTAGAAAGAAAATCAGGATGTCTATGAACATTTCTAAAGAAAGTTCAAACCCATAAAATACAGACCCATTTCATGACTATTAAAGGATTAGTAAATATCTAACGCTGAATTTACAAATGGGAATTTTAATAACTGGACAGACAAGCGGGAGTCATGGATCAAATTAAATTAAAACCTAACGAATGGCTTTCTTCTGCCAGACTAGAAATGTTGTATCAACTAGTTTAAACACACCTAACATGTTTTTTAAAATTCTTCAAATATCACATGTGCCAAAACACAGCTGTTTAAACCCAAAGATACATGTACTGCCAAAATATGCTTGATTGAAATTCACTAATAATTACCACTGATGGGAAGTTTAGAGTGAAAAATGCTTTAGAAAAAGATTCAAAATCATGAGATTACAACTCATTCAGTATCAATTTCTCATCAGTTAGAAACGTTTAGGACAATGAAGATTGAAAACCTTGACAAACGAAACTTTTGAACAAAATAACGATTTTAGCAATAACGTTCTGCAAAGGTACAAACTTACAATAAATAAATTAATCGAAAACTTCACTTGATATCATTTTCATAAATACCACATTCCGAGAATCCTTTTCTAGGACATTTACACATTTTGTTATAAAAATAACCTCTGTAGCATAACCCTGCTTAAGATTAATACAGTTTCTTCAGCTGTTCAAATGTTACAAAGAACTGAAGGAACATGTTAAGGAAAACGTACGTTGATATTCTCACAAATATTTTTTCAGAACTATTGTATAACCAAATATTTAAGGATACTATAATATTCCATGGTCCAAGCCTAACCCATGTTGGAATGAATCCTTTGTAAAGGGCTAACACTCCTTCTGTTCTTACAGTCTGAAATCCAATATGATCATTATATGAAAGGTAATCCAAGACAATACTTTAAATTCCATACGTAAAATAATTCACTTACTTGTAGCAAACAATCAATTGAGCTAGTGTATATTGCCTGAACCTTAATGCCATCGACAACAGCAGATTTCAGATCCCGTTGGTTCATTAGCCGAGTCTTAAATAAAAGAAAAGCGTAACTATAGAATTACGCTATTGTTTGAGCTAGTGAATATGATAGTAGCCTGCACATTGTTGCAATGTTTAAATTGTGGTGATCTTTGTAATTGATAAAACCTACCCTGACAACATCTATGGGATTAGAAGCGATAGCTCCAGCTAAGCCAGCTAGAAAACTGGACCTTTAAATATATACAATTCACATTTAATCGCATCTAAATAATAAGTTAAATCTCAATGAATACACCTCGTTCGATTGCGAACACTTACGAGAAATGATTGGCTACGCCATCCGAGAGAATTTCCTTATTAATGAAATACCTCTTTGACATGTCGTAAACTGGTAGTTCGACGCCAACGATAATGGCGGCCCTTTGAGCAGTGGTGCCTACACCCTTTTTAAAATACAAGATATATGGATTACAATTAACAAGTTTTTAAAACACATACACAGAGTGAATGCATTCTGAAAGGAAAAGTAAGTTTTCCTAAAACTTTCAAGAACCCACTTGTTTCTCTACTTGTTTGACCTATCTAGTAAATATGGAAAAAGCTTCTTATAAACTAAAGTGAACAAAGCTTACCCTCCATAATCCCCGAATCCCTTCGTGTTTATACATGTCCCAAAAACAAACAAACATATTGTTTCGAGTAAAGGTATTTTTTTCAGCCTGCATCCGAATCTGTTCACCAAAATAATACAAAATAAAAAGTTAAAAAATGCAAATTCTTTGGTAAAATCAAAGAGTAAGTGTGACTTTTCGAACCTTTAGAACATCAGTAGGGTTTGCCATTGATGAAGATACCACACCAGCAAACATTGCGCAGCAAACGTTTGTAAAAAGGTTCTCCTCTGATAATAAATAAAGAGTTTTAATGAACGATGAAGATTTTAAAATTCAATTTATAAATTATAAAACTAAAAAGTTTTATATATTCTACATGAACAACCATTAAAACTAAACATTGGCAAATCTGAGCGATTTGATGTGCAATGTTTAATTTTTGTATTATTGAATTTCATTCTTCTCTTAAAATACTGTCATTTTGATTTCACCATTTACCTCATACATTTACATTCATTCCATACATAAGCTGGCAATAATATAATGCATTACCTTCATTTTTACTATAACTTATTGTTAGATGGCATAATACACGTGCTACATACGCAATATATAGGAAAACGTACCATCTGGATTTTTCACAAAATGCTTTTTTGCGGTATAATACACCCCAATCTTGATTGTGCCATAGGTTGCCTGTCGAAGAACAGCAGGTCCAATACTACAATAAAAATCTTGCTTATAATAGTTTTCAATATACAGCTGTTTTGCTCATGCTTGTATCAATAACGTCGAATTTCATTAAAAATATGCGATTTTGTGATATATACGTTTTGCAGACTATTGTAAATGCTGAATCTTCATATTTTAGACACCATGCATACAAATCTAAAACACGCATTTGGAATATTGCCCGCAATAAAAGGGAAAAAAATGTCCTACCCTGAATATAAAGCTTTTACACCTTCATCTTTGGAAATGCGGAACAGAGCATGTAGCATGCCCCTATATTTTAATTCGCTGTGCCTTGCATCGATTTTCTGGCCTTGAATCTGCAGTCGTGTCTTTGTGGTATCAATGGGAAATGTTCCTGAAATAACAATAAACTTGTACAGTCGAATTTTTGCTAACTCAAACTTTTCATAATTTGAAATCCCGTAGCATACAACTGAAAAAGAAAGTGCATATGTATGCAGTGATACCATTTTTGCCACATATGTGTAGTTACTTCATTAGAAATCCACCCAGTAGATGAAATATTATAAAATAATGATGAAACTCATTTTATTTAATCTTGAATCGCTCAACCAAGAAGTTCTAATATCACGTTTTCATTGAATTTAATGGCATAAAAATTGAAATAAGTAAACTTACCAAACTCTGCTGTAATTGATGCCATGCCGCCATAGACAAAAGGTCGCCAATCATGTTTCCCCATCTCTGTTTGATATTATTTTACAACTTGATGTAGCTGGTAGATTGGGCAGAAAAAGAAAATGTGTGATAGACAAGAGAAAAACAACTTTATAAACATTTGAAAACAAAATTAAAACCGAATTGAAGTTGAATGAACTTGGTTCAAACAGAAGACGAATAAAAATTAAACTATCGAGTATCGTATGGGTTACTGACATATAGCAAAAAGCCAATGTCAACTGACATTGGGTTCGTATAATTTCTCCATAAATTGTATCTTGGTGCATATAGCTGATAAGTTAATATTGTCACATTTGTTAAGTTCAGATGTTGCAAGAAAAACATATATCATGTAGATAGGCTTATAACAATCATCAAGGATACAGAAGTTTAAAATCCTTGAAAAAAAAGTATAGGCGTTGGGGTTCGTTTTAAACGTAAACACCGAATTCGCTTTGCTAAGGATAAGAATACACTAAAGTTAAAATACAAGCAAGGCCTACATGCTAACCCAAATACTTTTACAAATTTATGGCACTGATGAACTCTGAAATAGGAACTGGAGCATTATTTTTTTTAATGTTACAGTTTTTTAAATGAAATGATATTTTTACCTAAAGTTGTTAACTTTAAATAACAGTCTCTAAATGATTTTATCACCAGAAACTTCATAGCATAAAAATTCGTTGCACTTGGGAAAAGTTTAAAGGTTTGTCGCCATTCATTAACCCTTTAGTCACTGTAACTAACTTTTTTCATTTATTTGATTGTGAGCCACAATTTCCTGGTTGTAAGTGCCTTACTTTGGTAGGCTTTCACATTCGTTTTCTGTACACATTTACACTTTGATTTTGTGAATGGTGTAGTCATAGTAACTTCAAAGATAACGACGCATTTGCTATACTTGAATTTGACAATAGTGAAAACAACTCTTCAAGGTCAGTGCCAAGGAAATTCACCTTATTTTCAAATAAAATAAGTTGTTTCCTTCATTAGCTCGTTGCAACATTGGCTGTTTCATAAAAAAACAACTTGTTTTGAAAAAAAAATGTTGCACTAAAACGGGTTACACAAACTATGCCAGCAATACAGTGCATCTCCTAAGTCATAAAATCAATTTTGTTTCTGCACAACTTTTATTAAAATAACTAAACAAGAGTGGTTATTCACTTAAAACGAGCACCACTGGCTTTACATAGGATAGGATATCAAACCCTAAACTGTTCATGTACATGTAGTATACGTTATCTATTTCAATCATTCATTATGCTCTTATACTATCATTTGTCGATGCAATTTATAATTTTCAGATATTTAATGCACGTGCACTAATACACTATGGTATGGTTTTAAACAGTTGTCACTAATTACATTAACAATTTTGCCTAAATGATCATGTTCGTGACATATCAGATTTCCAGCCATCAACTGTTCTACTGGCTTCAGCTGCTTTAAAGAAGCCAAACGGGGTTGTGACACATGTTTCACAAGTTCATAACCTGCATTACAGCAATCTCCGTTCAAGATTAGTTTCATTTTAATAATGTCTTTTATATTTTCTAAACTTATGACTTTTCAACGACTGATTAACTAAATACAGTTAATTTAGCCAAAACCCTGAAGTGATCAATACAGTCATCAGCTTTTTTTCCATTACCCTCTTGTATCTAACGTTTTAGTATTTTAAAAAAAATAAAACTTAGCTTAACAATATTTTTCATTTTTTATCTTTGTGACAGAAACTTGTCCAGAATTTTATAAAGGTCTAATAATTCCCTATCCTGATACATACTTGAGTAACAATTTCCACTACTACTTTATTGCAGCAGAGGAACTGTAACAACATTCAAAATATATGTGACATAGTGACTTGATGAATAAACTGGCCATAATCATAAATTATGACAAGTAACAATCTACAATGAGGACTTGACAAAATATCTACAAAACAGAACTTCTTTAGATTAAGGTTGTAAATAAAACTTGGACATGATGATTACTAAACTTCATATTCGGTGTTCTTAATTCTATTTTACTTGTATTTGGGTTACAAATCTTAGAACATCAGTTTCTCACACTTTCGAGGCAAGCAAACACGCAAAGCTCACATTTTTGCTTCAGTGAAGATGATCAAATCATCATGACAACTAATTTGTATTGATGTAACCGCATCCTTTCCTTATCTTTATAAAATTGACGTTTAATTTGAAATAATGGTATTTGCAACCCAAAAAAGTAGTTTGATTGGATGTTGAACAGAATGACATTTAAATAGAAAAATGCAAATAACATCACGAAAATCAATGTGAGCATCAAGTGGGCTTTTTTAGATAGGCCTACCTTCTCAATCCCTCCTCATGAAGAAAATCAGTCTTTCTGTCGTGGATCAATCGGCAGGTGTAGCAATGACAGAATTACAACATGCATCATCATAGCATGTGAAACTTATTTTGATTCCGCGAAAACCTCCAAAGATATAATGACCATGAAATGAATCACATGCACTAGGCACGTGAACAAAAAATTAATAGATCGGTCAGCAAAATTAGCTAATGCGTCATAACAATATGATTGAGGGCTTCAAATGACGCCAGATTTGATTGTCGCCATGTTGCAAATCACGAATGCTAATTTACTTAAATCAGTCGCATTTAATAGCTGATATAAAGCACAGTTCATCGAAATACGCTTAAATCCTGTCATATTAAAATTATATAAGTATTTTTGATGTGCGTGGAAATTATTCTGCAAATCTCTGTCGGTGTCAAATACGTAAATTCTTTCGGCGCTTTCAGGGGCTTTTCAGATTGAACCACTCTGACTTGGGGGTGTCATTTGTAAATGATATGGTGACTTCACGTCCAAGGGTTTCGTCGTGGTTGGTATAAATTTATGTTTCTTTTTCTCATGAAAACAAATGTAGCGGAAATAATCGATAGTGTGGTTAATCAGTGCACGCTTGTTTCGAAATTTTAAGTGATTTGCTGTTATAAATCGAAGCCAATGGGTTTCTTTATATGTAATCTATATTCACGAATCGTCCATTTTTTAAAATAGGTTTTCAACTTTGAACTTATAAAACCTATATTACCGTGAACGGTGAAATATACAAATTTCAAAATTTATGGTTGTTCATATTATAAGTTTCATATTTAATATTTAAGCCTGGCCCAAGAACAGCTAGAATCTTTATAGCTGCATTTTCAAATATTAGTTTATTTACAATATTTTTTATCATTTTTAAGTTTAATTATTTGTATCCTTATTATAGATTTGTAAAAATGCTGCGGCCACATTCAATGTCGCCTTTGATTGGGGATCAAGTGGCACGAAGGTTGGTGAACCGGCCCGTCGAGTATGTGGGTGGTTCCCGGTCGATTGATCCTGCCAAGAATGATGCACCTTTGGAGTTTGGCAAACCCCGTACCATGAGCCACGCCGTAGTGAATATTGACAGTGACAGTGAAGAGGAATCTTCTGAATTGTCTTCCACGGACGATGAAAGACAAAGACACCAAAGCCATGATAGAGATTATAGAGAAAGAGATAGGGATGATAGATGGGAAAGATTTAGAGAAAGAATAGGTGAGATTGAAATCGTTTAGAAATTATTATATATAGCATATAGCGTTCCTAGTATTATATAAGACGTTTATTGCAAAATAAATGCTAATTGAAATGTGGCGCTTTTGAGTTACTAACCATAGAACTATATACTTGTAGAAAGGCACGAGCAACAAATTTCAGAGAGAAGCAAGTCGCCTACCCCAAGATTTATAGACAATAGGGATATGATGCCATCATCCACAGTTGGGTCAGTACCTATCGATAACTTGCAGCAGCAGCAATGGCCAATAATGTATCCTGTTATGGGAGTAGCAGATCCGGCAGCAACTGTGATGGGAATGGTGCCGATAAATTATTCTCAACCCAGCTTGTCTCAAGTATGTTGCTAACAAGAAAAAACAGCAACGTAATTATGTTACGTAACAACCCTTAACGTAGTACGGCTTGCTTTTTACTTATTTTTACAGTATAACTACCTTGGACCGGTTCAGCCAGACCCTTCTCTACAATCAATTGTTCCGATTGTGCCGGTAATGTCGGCAGGTCCCATAAAGGAAATAATTCATTGCAAAAGTTGCACATTGTTTCCACCTAGTTCAAGTAAGGATATGTTCCAGAGGTTGTCATTTTAGCATTGCAAATCATCTGCTGCTGCATTCTACTGCATTTATTTTTAAGGTGGTCCACCGCAGACTACCAGGGAACGCCCTCCTGGTTGTAAAACTGTATTTGTTGGTGGGTTGCCCGAAAACGTCACCGAGGACATACTCCGTGAAATATTTGAGCGATGTGGAGGAATATTTACCATTCGCATGAGCAAGAAAAATTTTTGCCACTTGCGATTCGAAAGTGAAATTTATGTGGATAATGCCATATATTTATCAGGTGCATATATAACGTTGATTTATTGCTAAAAATAAAATTGAAGCTGTTAAAGCATTTTTTATTGTTAAATAGGCTATCGAGTAAGGATAGGTTCCAACACTGATGCAGCCAACAGCGGAAGATTGCACGTGGACTATGCTACTGCGCGGGACGATTTATTCGAATACGAATGTCTCCAGCGCAAGATACAGCGCGAGCAGCGACATCATGAGCGACTCGAGCAGGAAAAAATGCGTCCTAAAAGCCCACCGCTTGTCACGCACTATAGTGATCACGAGGCATCACTTTTAACTGAAAAAATGAAGGGTTTGTTATTTTTTTTTAACATGGATTATTATACCACTTTGGGCTGTAATGAATCTGCTATTTTCTTTTATAATAGTTGCTGCTAATAATGGAGGGAATAACCCTCCATCAGGTATGCATGAAATTAAATTTTCATATAAATCTCAATTATTAGTATTCAAATATGTTGAATGAAGCGATTTTAACATAAATTTATCCAAAAATGTAATGTTTTCAGGTGCCGAAAATAGCTTTCCAAAGGCAATTCACATGCTCATCACTTGGCTTGAGCGAGGGGATTGCTCAAAAAAAAATTGTGGCCAGTTTTATAGCATGATTCAAAGCAGCAACAGCCACGTTCGTCGACTTATGACTGAAAAAACACATTATGAAGAAGAATTGGCTAGGGCTAAAGAGCAAATAAACTACAGAATGCAAGGGATCATTGCACAATGTGAGTATTAATTTCTAGTTTTCTAAATTATAAAAAATTGCCATTAAGGCAAAGATTTATAATTGCACGGCACAATACAGCTCTTTGATATTTCTAAGCACTATCCTCTTTGAAGATGACCACTAGCTGAAGCTTTTGCATGATATCAAAATTTAATTACATGAAAGTTCTAGATGGCGAAAAATGATTTTGAATTAGTGTTAAGAAGTCGTTGTGGTCACCGAGTCATGCATGGATGTAATGTCTGACAAGTTCAATGTAGACCAAAGCGTAAGTTCCTGTTGATGGGTAAAACCGCAAAATGAGGGGATTCTGGCTACTGGCACACTGTCAGAGTGGTAAGGATTGGTAGTAACTCAGATGGGATTGGGATCTCGGTCATACTTTTTAAATTTATACGTTTTTAATAAATCCAAGTCGTATTACTGAGACTTTTGGTGGAATTCTCCCTAATAATCATGCCTAAACTTTACGTGACATAATTGTTATTTTGCTTGTTACGAAATGTATTTGTCCACCAATTTTTGAGTTTGTAAAGTATGACCGAAGATCCAGAATTAGCAGAAAATCTTCATGAGGAATTACTGGTAAGGATCATCCGAAAGTCAGGTCATTGGTTCAGTGCAGTATAGAATGCTTTTCACGAGATGTAGCTGCCATGAAGCGGTAATAAATATTGGTGGGTGAAACTGAGTGCAACACCAGTGAACGGTGTGAAATTCAGGTCCTGTTGCGCATAGCCACCAAGCTTATTGTTGGATTCTAGCCCGCTGATATGCTATATATGGCCTGGATTTTGCACTGCTGTTGGGAATTTCCCTGGCCACTGTCCTAACGATGCACTGTGTTCTACCCTTAAGTCAATCAGATTGAGAAAGTATTCGTGGCATCCAGTCACCAGAAGGTTTGGGACCATTTCACCAAGGCTCAGAGGAAAAACATTGACATGTGGAAAAAACAACTACAGGTAGGCTTCTTACAGCATAGTACAGTGTGGGAATTTGTTGCATAATAAGCGTTTTCTTACAGGTCTCATGCATTGCATTGTTCGGCTGTAATATGAAGCACTTTTAGTAAATATATCAGCACCTCATTTGCAAATGCGTACAACCACGATCGGATGTTAATAAATGCAATGCGAAACCCTTATTGTAACCAAATTTTCATGTAATTAAGTAAAACAAAGTCAGAAACAAACGTAAAAGCTGAGCAAAAAGTTGTGGACATTACTTCTCCCCTGTTCGTTTTTGGATTCTTGCAATTTGTTAAGGTTTTAGCATTGATGTGCGTTCCTCGAATATTTTTATTTTCTCGCCAAAGGTTGCAATTATGTGCAGAAAGGATTAATAAGGATTTACTATTGCACGTTAAGCTATTTTAACATGAAAATTCGATGATCTGGCCTTGCTTACTTTTTGTGTTATTTCAAAAAGTAATTTTTCCTCTTTGTCCAAATTTTGGTTGGGAAAAAAAAAAAAAAAAAAAAAAAGTCAAATTACTTGTAGCGAGAGCTATTTTGAATCGACACTGATGCGGGAATACCGACTTTAAAATTAAAGTATATCTTTTAATACAAACCTTTTAAATATGATACACAGATTCCATATTATGCTGGACAAAGTAGGTAGGTAAGGCACACCGAAGAATATGATCAGGTATATTAATGAAATAAGACAAACAAGGCGTTGCTTACCTCTGTATTGCTCGTGCACTAAAGCAGAATACAATTAAGGTTTGTGTGAAGTATAGACGACCGTCACAATGCATTGCAATAAATATGGGTGGGTTGTATGGCTAATGTTGGAAAGGTCAAGTGATCACTTCCAAAGGTTGAAGGGAGTGCATGCAAACCATGGAAAATAGGTAAGTCTGAGAATAAACGAGCTTAGTTTGAATAACATGAAACTTGCAGATTGTTCGCATAATGATAGTTAGTGGCATTTAGTAAGTGGGCACTAATGCGTTTTGCTTTATAATTAACATGTACCATCTTTTTAGGAATTGAAGAACGCTCGTATTGAAAGCTCTTTGAGCCAGCGGATTGAAGACGAAATGGATTTCAGCGACGATGACAGCAATCAAGAACCATCAACTAAGAAAATGAGGTTCGATGCAGAGTCTGCGGCAGAACAAAGTGATTGGTTTTTACAAGATATGCTTTGCATAATTTTCATTGTAGTAGCTTGTTCCCATTTCGAATGCTCAGACCAATTTGCAATTCCAAATCTCTTTCCCGATTGCAAAAAAATCTAATGCTGACATTACCGGCAAATTTACGACATCTTTACAATTTCCATTGTTTGTGTTGTTTTAGTTTCAGACATGACTGGCCAGATAAATTCTTTGAAAGAAGAGAATGACAGCTTGCGTTGTCAAGTGGAAGCTTATAAGAATGAGGTAGATCTAATCAAGTCTGAAAGCCATCAAGAAATTGAAGAAAAGAACAAGCAGATTAAAAGTCTACAACAGGCTCTTCAAGGCATGCAGCAGGTATGATTTTTCTAGAGGTCAATTTAGAAATAATAATTATTAGGGTTTGGTTGTTATATTATTTTGCATATTTCTTGCTCTAGCAACTCATCCAAGCAAATCAGCTGCGCAGCAAAGAAGATGGGGCAATTCAATCTGTAAGCACTTTGTTCACATTAGGCTACATGAAATCGTCATGTGATGCCATTCTAAAACCTGTCAATTTTCTAATTTTAGCGGCAGAAGAATTTGCAAATTGAGAAAGAATGTGTTTCAGATGACTATTCTAGCGAGTCTGCGCCAACTTCCAGTGAAATCCCATTCCTTGAAGCAGGGACAGCTACATCTTCAAAAATTGCAGAGAAGGAAGCCAAACTTATTGGTGCTTATTGTACTTTTTTTTACTGATTTTCTTTAGATTGCATTTAATTCCTCACTGACATCCTTATTTTTCTAGGTCTGCTGTCTACATTCCTCCATGTCCATCCGTTTGGTGCAAGTGTCGACTACATTTGTTCATACCTGCAACGTTTAAACGCATCACTTAAGCCTAGTGATGTTGAAGCTTTACTTTTGCAGTTCCCTACCGTATTTAGAGAGGAGTTGACTGGAGTTGGTGCTTCACTGGAGAGAAAATGGGTTTTCACAGGGTTTCACAGTTAATTGGCATCTGTTTTTAAGTATAACACATGCTGTATTCATTTTTTAATTTTTAGAGTGGTACATGTATATGTAGAACCTGTTAAGAAGTTCACGTCTAATCTCATGGTCCCAAGAGTACAATCATAAATGTAATTTTTCCTTGCTTAAAAAGTTCGAAAACTCTGGTCCCTTGAAAAACTTCTTAACAGTGTTCTACTGTTTATGCTGGTAGGTGTGTTTTTAAAATTCACACAGAAAACATTGTAAATGTTGCAGCTTAATTTGTTATTTTTTTTGTGATATACGACAGTAGTTTATCAATCATATTGTTTCATATATATGTAACTCCAGTCGTTCATTATGATCTATCAAGGCTTTATTGACGCTTAAAATTCCTGTTACTAGGAAACTTGGTACAAGAGCAGGGTGCCGTATAACATACTTGCATGAAATTCGTAAAATATTCTACTCTCATCAGGTGTGCTTTTGATTGTTCCTATTGCTCTATTTTAATTTACTCTAATGCCTATTAAAATAAAGCTTACATACATCTATGTTGTATGCATTATCATTGATTGTTATGCCAATCAAATGACTATGAAAATGGTCCATTTGAGAAGTGAAAGAAGTTGGGAACTATGAAGAATTGCCAAAAATGTTGAATGTTTTGATGAAAATAAAGAGTGAGTACACAAATTCATCATATGTAATACTTTATGCCAAAGCTTTTGCTACTTTTTCTACTTTTCTGGCATATACATACATATGTACAGTCGGCAAAAAATGTAATTGCACACCCAATAAAAGTTATATATTTCGTTAATAAATTAACAAATTGTTCCCAA
>JAQGAE010001490.1:0-22672 GCA_034696685.1 Julus scandinavius
GCATAATAGTCCGTCCGTATAAATATGCAATGGAAATTTTGCACCGATTTATCATCTTATTTTATTACAACTCTGTTTTTTGGTTTTGCAACAATTAAAATGCACTTTAGAACTTTACTGTGCATATATTTTGGGGGAATAAACTCAATATTTGCATAAGATGTGTTGTGACTTAATTACGATGCGAATTGACCGTGTCCGGATAAATATGCAATGCACTGTATGTCGAAAATCAGATTGGGTGACTAGTTATGTTATACATGCAACTTTAGTTCAATGTACATATATACTACATGAGATATAGTATACTTTCAATAATCTCGACAACATGAGCAAATTTGCATGTTCTGAATATTGCTAACAGATTAAACCTATACAGATAATGCATATTGGCGCCCATATTAAAGGCAACATTCATTTAATAAGGCTTACCCTTAGAGGACCATTCTCTTCCAGCGTCATTTGGTGACATCCTGCCATCTGCAAACAAAATTAAAATTCAGTTTAATTGCCATTGCAATAAATGAGTCAAACTACAACTATATTGCTGTTAAATTCATTTGGAAATTTCAAAGCAACCAATCTGCATTTTTAACTGATGCAAAAGTAAATTGCTAAGAAAAACTGAATAAAACTCATTTAACATCATAATCATTTTTCCTTCCCACATTGAAATGTTTTATAAACTTTTATATAAAAAAAGATATAGTATATATATATTTTTTCATATATATGTATATATATATATATGCTGAATGTAAAAAAAAAATACAAAATAATTTAAAAAAATACAGAAAATACAAAAGTTATATATATACCATAAATGGGAAAAAATAATACTTTTTTATATAAATCTGTTGATATACGTATATATAAAAACTATATAAAAAATAATATATATTTATATATATATCATATATATTCATTTATATTTGCATATTTTATATTTCGTAATGGATATAACACTCTGGCAATTGTCAGATATATTAGACGTTCTATAATTAAACTGTCACACCACAGCATTTAAATTGCACGTCTTCATTTTAGCATCTCAAATAAAGACGTTAACTTACCGGTTATCCCCAATGACTTTCGTTCTAACGCGCACATATCTCTCATTATTTTATTAGGTTATAGCTTAACTAATTACTAATTAGCATCCTTGCAATTTTTCCCCTATAGAACCAGCCTTTGATGAACCACGTGACTAGAGATGTACAGCACGCGGACAGCACTAATCCATTTTTTTCTATCCGAAATCTGAGTTGGATATTGAGCGCAAGCGCGTTGGCATTTCAGTAATTGGCCCGGACGGAGTTCAATTGCCTCCCGGTGGGGACAAGGTCAACTCGGTTACCAAGGTCCCGCCCTGGGCTTTTTTTTCTGTCCGTTTTAATGCTAGCGTGTTTTTTTTGCTTCGTAATTTATGAAAGAAAATAAAATGTTGTTGATTTTTTGTTCAAGGACCAGAGGGCGAAAAACTCTTTCACACCCAGTAAAAAAAAAAAAACTGGAGTCAAAAAGTCCTCCAATTTGGGTTAGTAGTGAGAAGAAAAAAAGAATAGAGGATGACGAAAGGGTAGCCTGAGAAGGCAAAATTGATAGCATGATGAAAATTTGCACGAATAGGACGGAGAGGGGTTACAACTAACCATCCCATTGGTGGAGGTATAATCCATGGGCGAAGGACATTACCAAAATGTTAAGCTGGGATTCAATAGATAACTTCAAAATGGAATATCATAGGAATTAGTATATTGTATATTGCATTCCATTCTCGTAAAGTTAATTAGCCACTTAAAGATAAGGTACCTAAACCTTCATACGCCCAGCGGAGAACACGAAACATGCTAATTTGGTTATACTAATATCCAGCGGTCCCATTATCCAAGATGCACCATTATTCTAAGATTTATACTCTCATCCAAAAGACCCAAAGTACAGCTGACTCGAGGTTATCCAGGGAGGCTTGAGCAATCCACAAAGTACAATACCCGTATTGATAAACATTTCTGCCGATAGTTTTGATTCAATACGACTATCTTAAAAATCTGTTTTCTCTCCAAGTATAAGATAATTCCTTCCCCGGTGTACAAATATTTGCTGAGATTTGAAATTCTCCCGTTTATTTGTATAATGAAAATACTGTAAATATTGTATACATGACAAGGCTTATTTAGCGTTCGATTTTGGATTATTGCCATATTTCTCTATTTATGAAAGTAAATGGTGACATCTAAATATTTTTTTA
Organism: Julus scandinavius; assembly: GCA_034696685.1. Lineage (NCBI taxonomy): Eukaryota > Metazoa > Arthropoda > Diplopoda > Julida > Julidae > Julus > Julus scandinavius. The sequence continues at coordinate 2,252 of JAQGAE010001490.1, forward strand.
AATGATCGTCATATACAGTAAGTACTCTATTAGATGTAATGTAATCTATATATAGATGAAATCTACATTTAAGCCGTGTCTTCTAAGTTAAGAACGCCATCTATATTTTATAATATTAGGTTGTATAGCCTGCTTATGCATAGAAATATCATAATTTGTCGATAGTATCTCAGCCGCTAAAGGCTATAATTTGAAACCTACTGAACTGATTCTGATTATCTAACCCTTTGAGACTGACTGAAGTTATAATCTATTGTTTGCAGTGGCGCTAAATAGATGGAGCTGCATGCTAATCGTGAGTATTGCTATCGCATTCCCGTACGTGTATTAGAATGCTCAGTACTTACTGTATTTTAATTATTATAAAAGGGTATTTTACAAAGTAATGTATAGCTTTGGTTAGATTAGACTCTCGTGGACGCCATCTAGCGGTCAATGTTAATAATGTGTCTGGAGGTATAGAAAGCGCGACTAGCCGCAAATACATGTCTGTCCATCGGCCACAAGATCTCATCCACCCGTGAATGACCTCACGCCCATTTCAATGGCACCACATACGACCCAACCCAGTCGTTATACGCCAAAATGGCAGTAAAATATGTCTCACCAGCAAACGTTAACTATTGAAAGCGCTGTGCACTATACAATGCTGTCACACAAATTACACAAATGTAGAACAACCTCGTGACTTAATTTTTACAAACGCGCCAAAAGAAAATCCATTGTTTCTCGTTTGATATCAATGGTTGCAGAAATTGTCCACAAATGTTTTATAGCTCCTATGTAATTTGTTCAAAACTCCTCACTACATTATGTAATAGGCAGACGTGTATTACTCGATGATTCTGTTTCATTTATTTCCCCAATTAAAAACCGGTTTTTGGTATAAATATCGGATTCAAGAATCTTATTCTGAACTTTCGATTGACGATTGAACATTACATGTGGCAACTACTAAAAGTTGAAATAATAGCGATAATGGATTTTCAAACTCCGCCATCTGTCGGATGGAAGCGATTTTTAAGATGGTTATAGCCACTAAAGTTAAACGGATCCAGAGTCAAAGCAAGCATTATTTTTTCTCATTTTTCATTTTTATTTTATTTTTCAACAGAAGTTCATGGGTTAACGCTGTAATGGGTGTCAACGCACGCGTAGTAGTCGAGTAACGAGCCATTTAAACGGCCAGCATGCTGACCGCGTCCATATTGTTTATGATCTTAAACATATGGGGGCCTTTGACCCTTCGTTCCATACCAACAGCGTTACTGGCAAAAGATGGGTGGGGGTTTATTTGTGAGATAGTCAAGAAGCGTTTTCGGATGCAAAAAAAAAACAAAACAAAAAACAAAAGCCATCCTTGTGTAGGAACGAGGGGTAAAACAGCAACAATATAGCCATTACCCATACAGCCCTTGATAAACCCCCAAAATGGCTCACTTTCGCCTTTGATCTTTTTTTGTTTTTTAAGCCCCTAAATAAGCTTCCCCAAACTCAGCCGTTGACGGCCACAGTCGTAAAATGCAATGGTTTTATTTCAACTTTTACGACTTCTATGGAAAAATGTCACCACTGTGGAAACTTATTTACAATGAGGACCCTGCGAAAATAAACTGTTTATCCCCACCTCAGTTTCTTTTTTTCCGATGTTATTTCCAGTCACCCTTGCCAAAACCTCAGTTTTTTTAGCAAGGGCCCGGGGTCAAATTGAATTCAAACTCTGGCTATATTTGGTGCTAAGCTTACTACTGATACAGAAGACTTTCAAATTCCTCCCAAAGTATTTTTCCTCTCAAGTGTCAAACACTCTTAACTTTATTATCTGCGTATTATATCCAATGTCAAATGCGTATGATACGCCCTTCATTCCATGTCCTTTTCAAAGTTTTAAAATCGAAATTTAAAAAAAAAAACTAATGATCGTTTTAAAAGGCATAAATCACCAGCTTTAGCTAAAATTGCATGGTTCAATTAACTTGGAGAATCGGATGCTTGATTTCAAAATATACATAAACTACGCAATATTACCGCATACACAAACACATTTCGTAATGTCAATTGATGCCATGTTAGTAACATAGACATGAAGGGTTGTGCAAGTGTATGTAGGCAGTTATAATGGACTATAGAGTAGGTTAGTTGGAAAATTACTTTTTAACGACACCTTTATACTGTACGACATACAGTGTGCAAAACAAGTATTGGCACACCCAAGAAAATTGCTATATTTCTTAAATAAATCAACAAATTGCTTCAAACAAGGTTTCAGAATATCACTGGAACATGTATTTACTTGTATGCAAAAAAGAAAGTACAATTTACGAATGAATGGTAAAAAAATAAAATGTGTATTTTCAATGACAAAAAAGTATTGGCACACTTCATGAAATTGGCTGGTTGTATGAATAAAATGTGACCTTTAACAATTTAAATAGTAATTTACTGTATGGTAATGTTAACATGTTTGTCATACACAATGTTAGGTATAAATTACAACAGACATGGTCGTTATTTAGCTGCAAAATGGCTCCCGAAACGTGAAGTATCCATTGATTATTACCCTTCGTAAACCTGGTAAAAGTTATCGGGAAATTGAAAAAAAATAGTGAAAATTAGTTCCAAACAACTTGCAACAGCAAATAACATGCAATTGACATCTCAAGCGAATAGAAACATCCTCCACAGTGCAGGATTAAAGGGCCTTTTACATCATTGCAGTAAATCAGAAGAAACGAATGGAGTTTGCTATGGCCTACCGAAATAAGCCAGTGGAATTTTGGAAGACTTTTATTCTCAGATGAGAGCAAGTTTGAGGTGTTTAGTCCACCATATTTTATTAGAATTTGGCGAAAAAACAACACTGAATATGATCCCAAACATGTGCTTCCCACTGTCAAACATGGTGGTGGGAATGTCATGGTTTGGGGATGCATGAGCTACAGTGGAGTTGGAAATTTGGCATTCATCGATGGTACCATGACAGCAAGGATATATGTCGATCTGTTGCATGATAATTTAATCGACAGTTCAAGAAAACTTGGTCTGAAGGGCACATTCCACTTTCAACAGGATAAGGACCCAAAACCCACTGCAAAGGTGACTAAAGAATGGCTCCTCTACAACGCCCGAAGGAGGCTCATTACACCTCTACAATCCCCTGAAGTTAATCCTATAGAACATTTGTGGTCTTCTCTGGACCAGGAAATATGTAAAACAGACATCACCAGTAAAAATCACTTCAAACTTGTGCTCCAGGAGAAATGGGAAAAGATGGGTACCGAATACACAGAAAAATTAGTGGAATCCATGCCACGTCGACTGGAAGCTGTGATTAAAGCCAAAGGACTCCATACAAAGTATTAATTTGTAATATTTTATTGTTTGGGGCCATCATTTTGTAAGTTCACGAAGTGTGCCAATACTTTTTTGTCATTGAAATTTTACATTTTATTTTTTTGCCATTCATTCGTAAATTGTTTTGAATTTCTTTTTTGCATACATGTAAATACATGTTCCAGTGATATTCTGAAACCTTGTTTGAATCAATTTGTTGATTTATTTAAGAAATATAGCAATTTTCTTGGTTGTGCCAATACTTTTTTTGCTCACTGTAAGCCATAGACGAGAAGATGATTATGTAGTAGTAAAGCGAAAGGAACATACTTTGAGATAAACTTTTTGCTAGAAACTTTCTGACATTGGCTTGGAAACCATATGTCTACTTTACTGCACTCGGCACATTGACCGAAGTCTGGAAGCTTCATCAAAATTTCACTATCCAAAAAGCGAAAGCATTTTACAAAAGGACGTGTTTGTAACGACGCTAAAACACAATCTCTACATTGACAGAACAGCGAAAAAGTTGCACTGCTTGACAACATTTGATATGACTACAGCCTACACGATCATGTTTCAAGTACGGCTTACAATACACTTGCTTATCCATTAATAAGCTCCAAAACCATATCGTCTATAAACAAAGAAACTGGTTGTTCTTGTTTAATAAAATATATTGGGAAGCTTGTGAGAAGCGAGCAGTGCTTAAAGTATTTAGGGGGTCAAAAAAAAAAAAATGTTAAAGGTGCCATTAGTGCACGGCCCTGACTATAAAAAAAAGTTGACAATGGTTTTGTTCAATGACATTTTCAACCTTGATAAAAACAGACCTCCAGCACAGTGGTGCCACAGGTGACCAACTGACCATGTCAACGCCACATAAAACACGTCGTATAATGCAGTAATAGCCAATGGGCAATTTTTTTTACACATTGATTTGAGCAAGAAATCTCTACATTGATTATTAAGTCTTGCATTACCATTTTTGTAGAACAGATTCACAATGCTAAGTAGTATAAAGTTGACGATCAACAATGGGTTATAATATGCGTTGCACTTCACACCACAAATATGTATTTGAAACCAATGCGAATCTCAGCATTCATTAATCATAAATTCAAAAGTTCTCTACTTAAAAAGAATTCTTCAGCCATAAATCCAATCTTCATAATTTAACGCTGAGCGCAGCGAATCCGAACAACAAAAAAATAATTAGATCCACTTTAAATATATAGCATGCATTCCTAATTGTTTTCAGCTGTCTAGACCCAGGTGCAATGTTGCCAACCACAAATTGTACGTTATCAGTTTCAAACAAAAATGGCCTAAAATAACTTGGAACCACGTTTACCATTACTACGAGAACAATTTCTAAATTTAAATCAGAGTATGGGGTCTTCATGGGAACCGGTGGGTCACTAGGGTCGAAATTTGCGTCTGTGTGTAGCTGGAGTTTAGCATCTTCGCGTATTTTTAGAGTGTGGGTAAACCCCGCGATGTTAAAAAACCTATATGGAAATATTCCTCCCAACAAATTATTAATCTTATCACCAGCTATAGTTGTCTCCTCGTCGCATTTGACCATTGCACTGGGCCCTGACTGGGGGCAACAAACGCGCAAAAAATCCATATCCCCTCTTCTTTTCAACTCTCTGAATGTCATTTTTTTCCCAGAATGTTTTTTTACCCCCTCCCTCGTCTATCCCTACGTGTTTACCACCGCAGAAGAGTTTGGACATTCGGTCAACGACCCAAATAACGGAGGGGTAAAATTGACCTTTCATTCCCAAAGCCCAGTTTCAAGGTTAACAACTTTCACTTTTCTTTTTTCCCCTCGTTTCTGTCCACTCCAATTCCCCTCTTATCCCCTCTAGCCGCAATTCCCCTTGACTGTATTACGTAATGTCCGAATGACCCTAAACCCATTTTAAGAGCCCCTTTGTTAGGGAATAAAGCGAAACTCTTGCAATAATCCAGGCGGCGCTAGTGGCTACGTTAAATGGTGACTGGACTTTTCATCACATCGAAAATGTACGGAGCCTCTTGGAGGATCAAGGGCACCCAAAAATCTATTTTTCGCGGATTAACAACTCAAAAGTCCCTTTCAAAGTATTTCATATAAAATGCATGTCTTTACGACAAATAACAACGAGAAAATGTTGTGTACGACATAAAAAGGCGAGAAAACTTCTTGTATTTTTACGGATGCCTTCGAAAGTATTTCATATAAACTGCATGCCTTTACGACAAATAACAACTAGAAAACTATGTTTACGGCATAAAACGGCGAGAAAACTTCGTGTTTACGGTATATAATACAACTTTTCAAAAACTAGTAAAAACTTCGTGTTTACGGTATAAAACAAAGATTTCTTCATGTTGGTGATATAACGGCGAGCCCTCATGAGGCTCCGTAAAATAGAAAAGTCCTAGAAACTCTTGTGTCCAGCAACAAGATGGCGCTGTTTAAACGTCTGGTTTGCTAACTTTCCATTTTTCAAATTCTCCACCTTTCACTTGGTTTCATTTACCCTAAATAAATACCTCTCGCCTTAGTGGACACTAGCGCCACCTTACGCAAGGCGAATGAATCGAGGAGTTCACCTAACAAATCGGGGTCGACCCGTCCAAAAAAAAAAAAAAAGTAGCAACTAGGGCACCTTGTAAGAGCAATGAACCGCAGCCTCCAAGCAGGTGCCTGTTCGAAAATCAAATCGAGAACTTAACCTTTAAACCTATTTTTAGCCAATCAAAAAAGCCGAAGAAGCTTTTCGTAAGATTGTGAAAATAGTCCAAAAAATGATGGAAAACCTCCGACGAAATCGTCTGATATTGATTTTTTTGCATAGCTGGCGAATTAGCATTTAGTGAGCCAGACCATGCAAGCGAGGCTTGGAAAGTCCTTCAAAAAATGGAGGGTGTGTGTGAGTCACGACGTCGAGATCGTTCATTCAACTCTAACCCAGATAAAGGCGAAATCGAGGTCAACCTTCTGGAAGGCACTGTGTCTGCATCAACCAAGGCTATTCTGTTGCATTGGTTACCTCCTAGATGGCGCCAACAGACGCGCACCCTGGCTTCTGTGGCGGCTTTTTCTCCTTACCAATGGATTAGAAACACAAATGACTGATGAACGTTTAAAAACCAATTAGTCGGAGGTTGTCATAGATACGCAAAATCAACGTACTCAGACACCACATGGAATCACTATGGCAATTGAGACCTTATAATCTCGCTTATGTACACTTCAGATTACATTCGTAGCTTGGTTCTCAAATCTCAATCCTTATCTGGATTCCATTATGTGACTAGCTACATATTTTGGGTATTCGTTTGGGTGACCAGACCTATCCCACAAGGAGATTCTTCCACAAAAAAAATGTACGAAGCCTCGTGAAGGCTCAAGGGCGCCCAAAAGTGTATTTTTAACAGATTAATCCTTTAAAAAGGGTTTTTCAAAAATGTTTCATATGAGATTTACGTCTATAACGGCGAGAAAACTGTTAGTCCTTATGATAAATAACTTAGTATTTGTGGCATAAATGATGAAATAAATTCGTGTTTGCAATAAAACGGCGATTATGGTATAACGTCAAGATTTCTTAGCCTTTAGGGTATAACGGCGGGTAAACTTCGTGTTTACAACTTTACAGCAAAAACATCTGAGAAAATATCGTGTTTACTATATTTTACTATGATAAAACTGTGTTTACAGCACATGAGCCTTCACGAGTCTCCGTACAATTTCAATGGTGGGAAATTTCCTTTGCCCATATATCCTAGATTCTTTGTTTGGGTGAAACAAGTTGTATGATACATGAAATGTGTTCCTTCATGCAAGGGCTGATGACAATGTTTGGGGACCTTTCAAAAAGGACGTCCCCAAATTTTTTTTCGAAAACAGTTTGGACATTAGGGTATAGGAACGGAGGTCAATTTTTGAATGAATTTTTGTGACGTCTTATTTGAATGATCCCCAAACAGCGTCTTTAGCTAACATCAGCCCACGATTGAAGAAACCCTTTACGGCCTACATTTTTGTGCAGTTTAAATAACATTGTAAAATAGTATACATTTCAAATTACGAGATGAGTTTCCCGGATGGCTACTGAATTTTCTATGTGGCATTTTAGTTTGTAGGTAAGACATCTGAAGATGTCCTCGCCAGGGCAAGCAATTTTACCTAGGGTTCGGCAACCCGAGGGCTGGTCATGAAACTCATGACGCATAGTGTAACGTCATCCGTGGCCTTGCCAATGACCACCGTAATAACCTTTGGGCAGCCTGCGTGATAGCCTCGCAACCAACTCATCCAATCTCATCCTATGAAAAGCATCTGGTGACAAACAAATGATTGGTCTTAATAAAATGTTCATAAAAATTCAGAGATGTTCAGTGGACAGACAACACACTTCACCCACAAACTTCAATTCTTTCCTATTTAATTTAAATTCGTTATTAAATTCAATACAGTAATATTATTGTCGAAAATTGAAGTAAAAGGACGCACCCATCATGGAATTACAATGCTAAAAATACTCGTACACCACCAGGGGGTGCTCAACAAGAATAAGGCTAATTGACTTTACGATTTCATTAATATCTTATTCACACTTTCACACTGGTGATTTTTTTCTATACAGTAGTTTACAATTTCAGACATTCATATTCGTTTACTGAAACATCTGGAAGCTTCTAAAAATCAAGTGTAATCTAGTGCAAGCAACGCCCTTCCCATATAATTACTATACATTCACTGTTACACATTGTTTAAAAAATGAAGTTGACAAGAATTATACAGTAATTGTAGCTATTTTATTTTCTGCGAACCGAGCTGTTTATAATACATGTGGAAAAGGTATCATGTAACAACACCATACATACATGTATCATGTAAACGGTCATGTGACCAGGTTAACATGCAAAGGGTAATATAGCAGGACATTGCACGATCACGGTTTGTGATTTAGACCATCGTATTCTGCCCCTCCCATCATCTCAGGAATAATTATTTAATGTATAATTAAACAGTTCATCATAACACTTTTCCAACTTTTCCAGCTCACGGCACACGAAATCCACGGGGAATTTTTAATGCTTTATATAGAACCCCATTTTGGCCTATATCATTTTGGGAAAATTTAAAATTTCATGAAATAAGAGAAATGTCATGTACAAAGAAGCTTAAGCAAAATCGTTCTGGGCCCTATTCCACAAAAATGTACAAGTTACAAGTATATGGATTTGTAGTATGGCATTCCACTAATAATCTCAGCAACTTGCAAATTATTTTAGTAAATTTGTACAAGGGATGTCACAAAAGTACAAGTCTAAGGTGAAAAGAAAATGGCGTCTCGAGAAAATAAAATACTAAACTTCTCTGTGCTATTGAAGCTAGAAAGGGCATAATTTTTGGTAAATTTAGCAGCAATTTGTCAAAAACTGATAAAGTGATCTTCACTGTCACTGGACCACATGTTTATTCAATTAAAAACGTTCTATTCCTATTCCAAATGCTTTCTAATACTTAATTTACAAGTAATCATTTACCTATAACAATACCTTTGTGGAACAGAACACTTGTAAACTGACAAGATTTGCTCGTAACTTGTAAGGTATATGGTCTAACAAATTACAATTGTACAAATATTATCTGTGGAACACAACAACTTGTACTTTTTGTACAAGTATCACTCCATACCCCTACAAGTACAAGACCTTACTTTTGTGGAATATTGTCCTGGTCTTGTTTAAATTGCATGACGGTTACATTTGTTAAAATGTGCTATATGGATTTCTATTTGCAAGTCTTGAGCTCCAAACCGATAAACGATTTTTTTTTCTGAATGTTTAGGATTCTCCAGTTTAACCACAATGTTGGCCCCAGCCGAAACACGCACGTATCTTCATAAAGGTATTAATCGGTGACGTGAGTCGGGTCATCGTGTCATGGCGACGGCCCTTCCTGAAGCAGCATACGCTTCCGAAGAACTTTTCCAACTTCTTCTAATCCTCGGCAATGTTTCCTGCACTGCTGAACCCGATGTATCCTCTGCCACTGACGCCCTCGAAAACCCCTTCGTGTTGTCCTGGTGGGTACAGCTAACCTACGCCCTAGCCTTTGGCATCATGCTCACCGTGGCCACCATCGGCAACGCCATTGTGATATGGGCCGTGCTGTCGCACAAAGTCATGAGTTCGGCCACAAACTACTTTCTGGTCAATGTGTCCATTGCTGACCTCATGATGGCCACATTCAACGCCATGTTCAACTTCGCCTTTATGATTCACAGCGATTGGCCATTTGGTGAAGTCTACTGCACCATCAACAACTTTGTGGCCACGCTCACGGTGGCGCTCAGCGTCTTCAGTTTGATGGCCATCAGCGTGGACAGGTAGGCATCATCCTCATGTGTTTTGTTTGCATAATGCAAGTGCTATGTATAGTATTTAAAGCCCTACTAACAACCAGCTATGCTTAGGGGCTTCCTCGAAGGCCCGTAGGCGCAGGCCAGTCTTTCTGCTTTTTGACTTGCAGAATTTTAAAAAATCTGTAAATTTTATAGGAAAAATTGAAGAAAATGTCCAGTAAACTAGATATACGAGACATTGGTACTATGAAGTTATCGGATTAGGTTAGGTTAGGCATATATCATCTTCAATTTGAAAATTAAGAATTGAGACCCGATAACTTCATAGTACCCTATATATAAATTATCCAAGATTAAGGAAATTCCCGCATTTAAAATACACTGTCCTCTATTGAGAAATCAAACCATTTCATGGTCATATTGTTTGATGAACAAAGAGAATGTTGGTGTTAAGCCCAGTCTCCACCGAAGGCAACATGTTCTGGCGAACCACAAACTGCCCTCAATGTGCTGGCGGACTTTGTTGCATTCTGCGCTGAGCAGCAACGCGGTAGCATATTGGACCCTAGAGCCTCGGGGCACATTACTCACGAAGCCTACTGGGACTTTCTTAAGCAAGTCATGGCTAAGCTTGTCATCCTCAACCGTGATCCACCATAGCACTCCCATTTGCCCTGCCTTCCTCCCTCTCCCTCTCTCATTCCATCACACCTCTTCCCGCATCATGTTATTATTGTTATTGTTTTTATGTTTTCATTTTCCTCACTGTAAACCCCAATTGCTTTTCCCCACGCTGAATTTATTGTAACACCTACAGTGCACTGTAACGCCGTATCCATAAGCGGCGCAATCCCCCTGTGGGGAGTAACGCTGTGAAGCACGCCGGTTCACCTCCCAGCCTGCCCCGAGACTGGTCACGTGTAGTGTGAACATGTGCAGCCACTACCGGATTTTTATGGATTTACATTTGCATACACATTTTATATAATAATTCTTCATTAACTGGTTAATTAAATAAATTAAAGAATATATTAAGAATAAATTAAATTAGAAGAATTAAAGAAGAAAAAGATTCATTATATTAAATGCAATCGATGATATCCAGTGATTGGGTGTGCTGCAGTTTCACAGTGCCTATGCACGAACCGCCACTGGTTGGTGGGGACCTGGCTTAAGGATAACTACCGCTTTGTTACTAGAAATTTCCTTCAAACACCACAAAATGAAGACATTTTTCGTATCTCCCACAAGTACCCCACCCATAATTTAGAAATCTGCGGTTTTGAGCTACAGAGCTAGATGGGATAGTGGTTATACTATCAGCTTTTCAATCGCAAGACCTGGGTTTGATTTCCAGGGCACTAAGCACGTCTTGACCAGTTTTCCTTATTTTCCAAAGTTTTTTATAAGTAAATGCCAACTTAAAAAACCCATAAATGATTGGAAAGTTGAATGTGACGTGACAAATATGGAAACAAAAATACACAACTATTTTGGAGGTATTAATTTTGTCATTTTAATGACAGTATTCCGTTATTATTACAGTAACGACAGTAACACATTTAAGGGAATCCGTACATTTCACGGTGCAATCCCGTTAATTCCGCTTCTGGTAGTTTTGCGTATAGCCGGCTCTCCACCAAGACGTTCATGTACGTATATTCACGTTGTTTACAAACATATGCAAAAAAGTTGGCCCTCCGAATTTGTTTCAGCCGCCATTTTGTAAATATATGTAAATATCAAAATTGTACGGCTATTAAAGACAACGTATATACGTACATGTACGTCTTGGTGGAGACCCGGCTTTAGTTGTACGGATGTTTTTATTTTTACTTGTAGGACTTCGTCTTTATTTTCGGTATAGGGTGTAAGTTTAGCAGCAGTTGTGTAACGTCTGGGTAACGACTGCATGTGAGGGATCCCCAAAATAAATTTTGCATCTGGCTCCAAAAATTGTAGTTATAAACACGAGAATTATAAAATTATCCTAGTTCTGATCTTAATAGCTTGCAAACAGACTGCAGATTGGCATAGATCCTCAGGGTAAGGAACTTGTATATTATTCAGTTTCATGTGAAAATGTGAAACCTACATGAAAATATGATTTTTAATGTTTTTTCCATCATCAATTGCATATTGACATCTTTAGAAAGGAAGAATAAGGGGCTTAGTTTCAACAAAGTATTGACATGTTTAAATATCTGGCAAATACAAGGGTAGCATACTGAATATTTCTGGTTGCAAGGTTACATGTACAATTCATGCTTCAATGTTTATTTTCAATGCATTGGCCTGAAAACTGAAAAGAATACCTATATTTTAAGAATGTTGGCTTTGGCCCCGTTTTATTACAACTCTTCCTATCATGTAGTTCTGCATGCTGCTACTTGTACAAGTATATATTTCTCACACGTGCCATCAAATTAGGGCACATTACTACTCACTATTTGTTTAATAAAAAGTCAACCAATTGCTTCCCTTTAAGAGGGATTGAAACCCTATCCCTTTCAATGGGTAAATTTGCAACAACACTCACAGCCAAACAAAAAGAGATTAACTAAAAATAAAAATTGTTTAAAATAGCTTGATAAATCTGCAAGGTCATTCGCTTGTCGTTTTTCGCTTTAAAATAGTAGATTTTTTAATTTAAATTATTATTTAAATTTTTGCACTCACAACTTGCCTATCTCATGCTGCCACCTGCTGGCAGTGTGTGCAAAATAACGGACATTTTTCAAAATTATTTATTAATTTAAAAAAAATCTACTATTTTAAAGTGAAAAACGACAAGCGAATAACCATACTGATTTATCAAGTTATTTTAAACAATTTTTATTTTTATTTAATCTATTTTTGTTTGGCTGTGTGTGTCGTTGCAAATTTACCCATTGAAAGGGATAGGGTTTCAATCTCCCTTAATGGTGTTTAATGGCTTGTTCAAATAAGATAATAATTTGACAGATTTACTGGATGGTGGCATATCTGCCAGGCGCAGGTTGAAAATTTTAACTGAAACATTTTAAATTCTCCTCAGATTGTGTTAAGGTGCGTTTCCACTGGAGAGAAACTCTCGGGATGCTCTCTATATATAGCAGTTCTCAATGCGCGTGCTTCTGTTCGAGAGCTGTCACTGATAGCAGTTCTCAAATTACGAACCATGTTCGAATTTAGAGAGCAGCTGTCCAGATGCTTATGTTTATAGGGTTTTTAATGTTGGGAAATTGTGTGGAATACAAGATGCATGACTAGTAAACTCGCGAGAGTTAATCTGGCGTGGAAACGCACCTTTACAGTAGATGCTAATTTGATTTGAAACTTACAGCAACAACAACAAAAAGTGAACAGTTCCAGTCATGGTCTTTAAATACCTGTTTCGATAATTTATCATTGTTTTTTCCAGTATTTTTAGAATACTTTCCTAACTGTTCTGTTGGCAATGAAATTCAGCAGCCTGTCTTGCTTTTCGCCGCCAAACACAAAATTCCAAAATAGCCTTAAATTTTCTTGGCACGCTGACACGTTTTGTATAAAAACACTTCTTTTTTTAAATTCGTCTATTATCTCTGATTTTAAGTCACTGTAACGTTAAGGAATTAGTTTTGATTATAGAGCTTAATACAACTTGCAAAATTTGAACTTTGGATGCATTTTTCTGCATTATCAGCATATCGATTTGCTTTTTTATTGCGAGAAGGTTATGGTAGCTATAAGGAATCCCACTTTTGTGTCTTCAATTGCTTCTGGAAATAGACCAACTAACAAATGATCTCGTAACTCATGACAGTAAGTAGCATGGTAAAGAACGTTAAAGGTTTTTTGTGATTCCAAGATGTCAGTCAGTGACAATTAAACTTGTGACTTTAATTTGTTTTCCTAAACAAAAAAGTTTTACATGTGCAAACATGAACATATAACATGGCGCCTGGTATCTTTGAAGATCGCTAAAGTCGGAAAATGTTTGAAATTTGTCATTTGTTTTCCAGCTGTTTTGAAATGTTTCCAGAACTTTGGCAACATATTGTGCGGTTGGTCGTAAATTTATTGGATGAGTCTTGAAATCCTTGAAATATGCTTGACTTGTTTTTCAAAAATATTGGGAATACTGCATACAAAACTAGTAATGCGAAAGTACTTTTACAAACATTCAAACGTTTGCGTTTGTCAAATTAAATAAGTCCACCTGTTTCGCTTTAATTCATAAATTTATTAGTTTTACATTCGCAGTTTGAATAATTTGAAGTGCATGGAAAGTTCTTGTAATAGATGTTCAATATTATCATATTCTTTTGTCAAAGACGTGTTTAATTTCATATCTAAGGCAATGTCATAGACAAATTGTATTCAAAATCTCAGCTTATGACATTGAAAGCCGTAAATAAGTACCATGGAATTCCATCAAAGTCCCCTTGCGGGGCTTGAATTTAGTGACATCTTGAACACTCAACGATTTTTCCATGGTAAAAGCAGCATGTTAAAAACAATAAGCAAGCACATTGTCAATCAATACTTTGGATCTTATTAAGGATCGGCGCTAATTAGACGTCAATCAACATTTTATAGTTATGTCTTTAAACACGTATACTCTTTCAAAGTATGATTAAAAACCTTGTAATTAATATCGCATTATCCATTAATCTGGCAAATGTAAGGTTCTTTTCAACCGGTATAATTGCATAAATTAAATTTGATCAATATTTTTATCCAGATTTTCAGTTTTCATTCAGCTATATCAGGGACGTGGGGCCTAAAGTCTGCGGTAGATTGACAAGCTGATAGTTTCAAATTAAATTTGTTTGTTATTCATATCAGCGTTTGACGTCATTGTAAATAATTTTCAAAGTACTTCATGTTTGTAATTACTGTACTATTACGAGCAGCCACCATTTTTGTATTGCTGTGTTGGCAATTAATTTTATTGCAATACAGAAGTGGATTTAAAGGGGGATCCTATCAATTTTTTTGAAAATGGCCCCAAAGAAGCAAACAATTCATTTTTCCCCATGCTAGAATTAAAGTAAACTTACAATACGTATCTATTTAATAAAGTATCCAAGAACATTACCTCAAATAAATATTGTCTACTGCCTTTCCCTTTATTATTTGTAATTTTTAAGAGTTGAATTACAACTTCATATTATGTGACATGCCTTTTTCCCCGTCAGTGGATCAAAGTATTCAATTTTGGAATAGATATATTTTCACTTTTGCTAATATGTAAATCTAGGATAATCACCTTACTAAATTATACACTTTTGTTTTAAGGAAATGCAAGAATATATCATTAATCTTCGTGAATGTAGTAATCATTAATTAGAGCCAAACTCAAAAACATTTTCCAGGGTAAGAAACCAATTTTTTAGTCCCTAGGGGCGATATTTCACATTTCTTTAGTCCTACCTATACGATCGGTGTCCTTGATCTTTGACCCATATGTTCACTGATAATAAACTATAATTGCATGATAATCTTTAGTCATATTTCACCTAATTGTGTACATAAAAAGTAACTCTTCAAGGGGGAAAAACTCTTATAGACACACTATATCGATTACCTTGACTTGAATTTACAATCTATGGTAGAAAATCACTCCATGGACCCCCAAAGCAGTTTTATCCATCAATTTCAAAGTGCACCACTGGTGGCCAATACTCGAGAAAGTAAAATGAAAATATATTGCCCTCTCCAGATTCTCAACAGGCATCTCTTGCTATCGTGGATTTTGAACCAGTTTCATCTTTGATATTACTATAACAAATATTCCTCTTAAAATATTACTTTGCAGTTGACTGCTCATTAAATATAATTTACTAAACGAATGTTATGCTGTTGATCAACAGTGCTGCCAAACGATGCCCAAGTGGTTAAATGCAGCATGAAAGTCCCAAGAGCCACCCAAATATCAGTTCGTGATAAAGATTCTTCACTGAGAGATATCGTTCATTGATTCGTTGGATCAGTCATGGAAAATTGTCTTCTAAAACTGCATTCAGGCTTGCTGTAAATATGTCAACAGGTAATTCTGAAGATGACAATCTTTGGAGATGCACAACTAAGTCATTAAAACTGTTCCCTCAATGTCTTATCAAAGATTCTTGGCAACAATAAAATCCATTAAATCTATTCTTTCCCTATCTATATTTAAATGCTTAATTACAAAACATTCATGTTAAATATACACAATGACTCACAACTAAAAATGGTGCTTGCCTCTCGATCCTAAAGCCGGCTCTCCGCCAAGACGTACATGTACGTATATACAAGTATTTACACACATATGCAAAAAAGTTTGCCCTCCGGGTTTGTTTCAGCCGCCATTTTGTAAATATATGTAAATATCAAAATTGTGCACCTATTAAATGTCTTTAATTGCTGTACAATTTTGATATTTACATATTTTAAAAAAATGGCGGCTGAAACCAACCCGGAGGGCATATGTTTGTAAAAACGTGTTTATACGTACATGTACGTCTTGGCGGAGACCCGGCTTAAAGGCGCGTATACATATGCGAGCAGAACGTGAGCCAAACGTTTTGTGAACCGTACGGCTCGCAAGTTAGGACGGCGTTACATACAGTTCGCATACTGTTTGTAGAAAAGTCGAGAAGTGTTCGTGACGAGCCAAATCCTGTCGGTCTTTTCGACGAACACAAAGGAAATGTCTCGCTCAATTGGTACATGTTTGCCATGCAAAAAGTCGATTCGTCGTTCGTTGCGAGTATGAAATGAACGTGCTGGTAGGCGAGATTGGCTCCTCATGTGAATGTTTTTTGTAATTGTTAATGTACATATGTTTTCTGTTTTAGAAATGGAGTTGTTCTGCCTTTATAAATGCAATTATTCGCGTTCGTCGCGAAAGTTGGCTCGTGCTTTGCTCGGGGATAGTTCGGGTAAATTTGTTTTTAGGCAAACGGTTCGCGAGCCGTTCAGAGACATCTCACGAACCGCTCGGCTCGCGTTCTGCTCGCATATGTATACGCACCTTAAAGGCGCGTATACATAGCCTATCCTAGCTTATCCTAGTGTATCCTAGCTTAACCTTTGTTGGTGAAACCGGCCCTTAGTATATATATTTCTATCTTAACTCTTATCTTCATATCTTTAGCAAGATCCTATCTGTAACTTAAGAATAACTTAATTTCTTAGGACTAACTTAACTTCTTATGACTAACCTAACTTCTTACTTAGGACTGACTGTAGCTAGCTTAGACCTAACTTTGCCTATCTTAGGCTTGATCTCTATATCTAATTGGGTTACTTAACTCCTAAACTTAAACAGGATTCAGTTTCCTTATAGCTGCATGGCTGAGCTAGCCAGCAGAAAGGAAGACTTGAATAAATTGTAGTTGGTTCTACCATCTCTAGAAAACAAAGGTCTCACAACCATGTTATGTATATAGCTGTCAATGCCAGCAGCAAGTGTGCAGGACAAACTTGTTAATGGCTCTGCACATCCTTTTCTGGCCATTTCTGAGAAGGGACAACAATGGGCAACAAGTAATGGTTAACAGTGTAGGCATTGGCCTGCAAAATTCCCCCACTTAAGGCTATATAACTTTGCCCATTGGGAATTAGGAATTTAAGCCTACTTGACCACTGTAAAACTTTCCTTAACTTTCTTATACAAATCTTAACTAATTTAAATTAATATTCAAGTTTTACTAATAATTAATCACTTCCCAAATACCTGGGTATCTTACACAATTTTTATAGAATTTGTGTAAATATGTTCACGCTATGATAGAGCAATTTTGTCAACATCGGTTTTCAGCTATACGATAAAAACAATTCTGTGACTGCAACTATGACTTAATTGCTAAATAAATAGTAAAGTCTATCATTTAAATATAGTTTAATTTAAGAAAGTTTCAAAATAGCGTATCTCCCACATAATGCATTAATTAAATTTAAATGGCTTTTTGATAAGTCTTTTCGTAATAATGCAGTTTTGATTACTCCTTGAAAATTAATTTCGCACAAACTAGTGTTTGCCAACTTTCAGCAGAAAAACAAATGTCTATATTTGGAATGCTTCATAAGTACTTTTCCAGTCATCCTCTTCAAGATATCTGGGATGTTGTTGACTTAGATTTGTTCCTCACCAAAGCAAAACTAAATTTAAATTTTGACTTCTCACTGAAAGGAAGCAATATCGAGTTGATAAGGAAGGATGGACACTTAGGCAAAACTTGGCGTATGAGTTTTAACGTTTTCGCTAGATGATAAACGAAGCCCTGATCTTGGCTTCAAGTTTCTAGTCAAATTTAAAATGAAATTTATTCACATGCCTTCATATTTTAGCCATTCCCGCAATCTATTCCTTTTTTTTCATTTTTGTGGCATAAAGAGCCATGCATGGAAATGCATAAACACTTGAGTTCTGTTCCAGTTCTGCAGTATTCGCATTCTTTATCCGAAGATAAAATTTCTCAAAGAAATATAAAGATCGTGCTAGTACTTAAAGCAACTACTGGGACATAATGCATGCAAGATAAAATATAAATAAACATTAAAAAAAACATAACTTATGAAATAGTTTTTACAAACGAGATCAGCATTACTTATAGCAAGAAAGATTTGATATAGGTCCTTTTAAAAAAATACGCTATTATATTAGCGTATTTAATGTATGAATATACGTAGATTTGAATAATAATTACATGAAAATGGCCGATGATGATGCCTCCATTTTTTTGGCCTATGCATATAACATAGAAGTTAGCCGTGATTGCTTGCAAATTTTGGCTACAATTTGTACGACTTAAAAAAGTTGTGATGATCCCGCCCATAATATGTCCCATGCATGATAAGTATGCGGGTGGAATGCCTGGCCAATTAGCGGGTATAGGTGATTGTGTAATTGGCGGGAAAACGTGATTACGTAAGGGTCTAGAAGGTTCAAGAAGGAACTTCATTCCTGCTGACCAGGTTGCCACCAGGTGGGTGAAAAATGATATAAAAAGGGAACCTGGGTCAGCAGAAAGGTAGTTCAGTTTTAGGGGCCTGACCAAGCTGGTCAGCCTCGCTTTTTACTGTGATACGGTTTTTGTTACTGAAGTCCTGCGAGTTAGCGGGCAAGTGTTAACGTTGTGCCTTTTAAATGTCGTTTTATAAGTTTTACGATTAAATCAGTTCAAGTTCCTATCGCGTCATCGTTGTTTTCTACGCCGAAACTTCGTCAAGAGAGCTGCACACCCTCACAAAGTGTACTTTACTGTAATGCCCTGGTGAAAAAAAACAATAGAGATTTCTATTGGTTCCAATTGTTATTTGGAACATTGTTTTCAAGTGGTATCAATCAGATCATAGGCTATTGTTTTCTAATGACTTGTACTGTTGCAATGAATTGTCTGATGGTCCTGTAACTTGATTTTATGGTTCAGTCAATAAAGCTAAACCATAGGTCAATTGAAGTCAATACAGAACCATAAAAACGGTTAAAACCAATAGAAATTTTATATTGGTTTCCATGGCATTTTTCACTAGAATGGTAAATTAAATGATAATGACATAATTAACTGATGTCATTACAGTCAGGTATCGCCCTTCTTTATCCTCTTCAGCTTCAACTGTATCAACAATATCAACAACAGTTAGTTGAATAAATTCCAGAAAGTAGTCAGGTTGGAAAGTATTCAGTTTACTAGAGAAACTCACTCATACGCAATTTCCCTTATTTAACTTCAACTACCATTCATCGCACCATGAAGCCAGTACGACGATGATAAAGTATTTCTTCCTCAATTTAAGTTTGACAGCTATAAAAATAGTTTTTACCGATAAAAAAAAGAGTGGCATTAGAGATGATTGGTATTTAAATATAAATGTGTACAATGCAATTGAAAATATTAATTTAAATGCTGCATCAATTGTCAATGGTGTTTTTGTAGAACAAGGGACTCGTAATACTGTTTTGGTATTGTTACGAAATAATTTGTGACCAAAATGTACCTATCAAAATAGTAATTGTTCCCACAAGCGGATATAATTGGCAACCAAATTTAAACCGAGATTACAGATGTAATGTTATGTTGTCTGCTTTATGGCTCAGTGGTTTAAGCTTTGTCTTCGGTATAGTGCCCCAATCAAGTTGAATTTAGTCCTAATCATATTATCCAGTGCGAAATGTTGTCCATTTACAGACTGTAACCTTGCAGCACCAATACATTCTTGTGATGATTGGTTGATGTCACTCACAGAAATGCTTGAAAAAGAATTTCTTTTCGGTTGCCAAATTCTATCAACGTTGTAAATAAAAGTTTGGGCTGCAAATTTCGCAATATTTCCGCGTCTATAGAGTAGGCCAAAATGTGCTATCTGGGCCATGTCCTCGAGCTCCATTCAAGGTGAATTATTAATGACGTTTCATGTTTTTCAAACTTTGGACATCTTTAAGCGTGTTTACAGATTTGAACCATTAATTGGTTTTGGTTTGGTTTTAATGAGAATCAAGCCTCATGGGCTTGATTTCATAGCAGAAATCACCATAATTACAGTTCCATCGCTTTAAAATCCCTGGAGATTTAGTGGTTTCCATTGATTTTCTTGACTCGTGTCCAGCAACAGTTATTATTTCCTTGTATTCCTGCAGACTATAAGGGAGACCGGGGCAAAGTGGGACACGGGGCACAGTGGTACAACATCTTTATAAAATCAGGTTTTATCAGCAACCCAATGCTTTTGATTTGCAAAGAAGCTGTATGCAGCACTCTTT
>JAQGAE010001491.1:0-22670 GCA_034696685.1 Julus scandinavius
CAGAATGCAGAATGCAGTGTTAGGCCATCAGTATGCACTGTCAGGCATTCAAAATTAATTCTCCTGACCAATCTAGTTTGTGTAGGGATTGCATCAAATGTATTGAAAGCAAGATATACCATGCCACAGAACATACTTTCAGTCATCAATGCATGCGTGTATACATGTGTGAATGACATGCATACCGATTTTTATGGGCCGTTAAATCTTGGACGAATTCTGATACCAAGAGTAATCTCGTTTGCTCGGCACTCATTATTCTCTTGTAGTCTGGCACAGATTTGGGTGTATACTGTGGCGAGCATTAGCAGCCATGTCTGGTCCGTTCACCGACGTCGTTTCTGGCCGTTCGAAATTGGCTCTGGTCAATGTGGCGTGAAAATTGACAACTTTTTTAGCCGTGGTTTGCGGACAAGAATAACAACGCTTAGAGGTGATTGAATGAACCATGTTGGGCTGTGAAAGCGTCATGTTCAAGGAACTACTGAGAAGAACAGTGTTTAAAGAATGGATTTTGGCATCTTAAGCCACTTGTAAGAATTCACGGATAATGACTATGAACAAATATTGATCACATCCACTAAGAACAACGGCTGAGATCGGATCATTGGTTTTCAGGGAGCAAAAAAACACCTCTGGGGAGATTAAAAAGACGGAGTGGAGTCATTATCAACAGCAGTCCCATGCTGAGTTGTTTTTAGGCAAAAGTTCCTTTGGTGTTGATGTGCATCGCCTATGACAATGCATGGAGAGGGATTGCTGCTATTATTGGATGCCTTTGACATATTTGATGGTAGATATATCGTCATTAGTGTTGTAACCTTTTGGGAACTGTGCGATATGAAGATGGTATTAGGATTTTTTTTTTTGTTTTTATCTTTGAAAAGTAGGAAAAGTTAACTGAACAAGACATTTATGTACATTAAGTGTATAATACCGTGCTGGGGTTAGATATCGATCTCAGACATACGAGGCGGCTATCTGATATGGTATTTAATGTTTGAGAGCTCGTTTGGGAGAGGAGGGAACATATTGGCCATTTTGATGTATATTGTATACAAGACCATAAATACCAAGGTTTGCTTATATAAAGCTTACAGAGTCTGTATATAGAGTCAATAAAAGTCAGTTAATTGAAATTTCTATAGGCGCGGTAGGGCAAATTGACCTGAAATTGACGGAAGTGAAACGCGACATAGACACGATACGCGCATGCGCCGCCTGTACAAAACCCTTCCCTCGACATAGTTTCCCAATTCCGTCATTACAAGCAATCCTATGGAACTGCCGCACTGTCCGAGATTTTAAACATTTAAACATACATATTGTATCCAGATAACGTTTAGAAGCTTTTCTTTCTACAGTAGAACCTGTGTAAATGAATACCATTCTAAAAGCAAACAATGTGCCGTGCCCGACTTGGGACCCGCATGTATAAATGAACCTGTCTAAAAGCATATTTTTAACCGGTCCCACGTGTATGCTTTTAGATTGGTTTCTAATTGTACTATACAGTAGAACCTGTCTAAATGCATACGCTTGGGAACGGTGAAAAATATGTCCAAATGGAGTGATTTATTAATGATTATCCTGTATGACTATCGTTAAATAAGTCTAAACATTTGGACTTATTTAACGTTACGGTGGTTTATTTTATATACAGTATGTTTATTTTAAACTAGAGATTCTTGAAAGGTTGGCCATGATGCACGACGATGTCTATGCCAAACATTAGGTTTAAACCAATTTAGTGATTTATTCGTAAGAAAACAAACTTACTTCGCCTTCTGTATTATGCTTGTTATAGATACATTTTCCCAAAAGAGTATGCACGGAATTGGCATATACATTTCATGAATTGGAAACTTTGACAAAAAGTGAAATAGAAGCGTGAAAAATGCGAGATCCTTGTATGAAGACATAACCATTGATTTATGCGTATGGATCAGGAAAGCTTTTCCACTTACTTTGCGTGCACTCCAATCTCGAGAGGAGTTTGCTTCGACAAAAGTTAAGCAAAACCAGAGCTGTATTTTAGCAAGTTTCTCTTCCCAAATACAGTTTTTTGATATGTTGATTATATTTGATTTTCAGATAGTTGGTAATCGCTTTATATGAAAATTGATCGTCCTCCACTACACTGATCCAAAAATGTTATTAATGGTTGAGCTAGTTGTTGGCACTTTTATTCGCTTTCTTCCGTCACACAATGGAAATTTTTAGCTAAAAGATTAATCTGTGTTTTGTGTAATATATATTAAAATACCCAAGCGTGTACTGGTTTCCTTATGCTACGTATATACAAACAGTACACGCGGCGCATGCGCGTAGAAAATAAGCGTTTCACTTCCGTCACGTTCAGGCGATACCGCGCCTTCACTTCAAAAACCAAGAGAATCCCGTGTTCTAAAAATTGCATATGGATGTATTGTATGTGGGGAAATGCTATATATGGACATATACAAAATTGTACTTAAAAATATGGACATACTGAATACGTTATATCTTTTTTGAAAAATATAACACATTTTTCCATAAATGCTCAAACAGTATTTGCGGTATAAATGCAATTTTCTTTCTAATTTAGACAATTAATGCAGGTTCTTCATTTTTAAAATAATATAATGTGGTAATTGCTTAGAAATATATTGTGTGTAAATGTATTGGTATGTGGTATTGCTTAATACCATGTTGGGGGTAATCCCTACACCTTGGGAGACCATTCTGACTTAATAAACCTGAACATGGGGGATTTCGTCTCTTGAAAATCTTGTCACTTCTGGAAATTGCCTTCATTGAAAATCTCATCACAACTTTCTACAACGCACAATATACTTGTCCTGGTCGTAACATCATGTTCTGGATTTCCTACAGGAATACGTATTGCATTTTAAAATGTCCTGCATGGAGATGTGGGAAAACTACAAAAGAACGAATCGCCAATGGTGCTCTTATATATTATCAAAATAGAGCAGTGCTGTAAGGTCTTTATAGACCTAAGCTATCTTTAGCCAGTATGTTGTTATTTTGGTAAATTATTATAAATTTCGTTTTAATAATAGTAAGTTTTAGCTTCACTGGTTAGGAATTTAAAAAAGTATGTATTGGATTCTATGAAACAAAAATCAATATATCAATAACCTAGGTGCACATGGCAAACAATATTTGTAGAAAAAAAAATTCAGTTTCAAGTCAACTATTCTATGATATTTTGTTTTAAAAAAATGTTTACATAACTGCCATGTTTTCGTTAGTGGACATGTCGTTGGTTCGTATATACGATTTCGAGCTTTGAATATAAAACTAGGTTGGACAGTAACTGCATTGGCAACATATACAGTAGTAGAACATTCCCTAGGGGAGTTCCAATGCCTGCAAGTGTTTCTACGAAATGTACGCATTTAAATTGCCATCATCAACGACAATGTGAGAATCGGTCTATATTTGAAAGGAGAATTTGCAATTATACGTATCCCTTTGGGTATTTAATTATGCCAATGTATTCGCATGCATATATACATTTGCAACAAAAGAGTTAGCTAACAAAAAAAAACTGCTGAAAAGGGAGTACCGAAAATAGCTTAGACGATTTTGTTTTTCTTTTTAAACGTTTATCTTACTGCAACACATTCCGTCGTGATGCAAGTTTGCAAGATCATTAGCATGCAAAATTGATCTGGAAAAAATAAGAGAAATTGCGGGCACTGGAGTAGTTTTTCAGGGAATTTAGATTTGCCTTTACTGTGAACATCTGCGCGATGATCGTAAAGCAGTTCAGCTTAAGTTATCGTTGAAAGGTTTATTGGGTTAGTAGAACATTAGAGAAATTAAAAGAAAAATATTCAATTAATGTAAATTTCAGTCCATTGTTCTCAATTCTTGTGAATGTTAAACTGCCGAGAATTCAGCGAAAAGGTCAATAAAGTTTTAAACATTTTAAACGTTTATGGAATATACGTTGTAGTTACGGAATGGATATTATCATAGATGAAAACCGATTTAGATAAAATTCACGAAAATTCTATCCAAATTCCAGGACTAAATTGTTGCTAAATGTAGATTAGAACTTTTGCATGTGCTGGAGCAAGTGAAGGCTGCTCATGCAAAAGTTCTTTTTCTATTTTTTGATGTTCTAAATTGTTGGAATTCGAATTTCGTCTGTTCTTTCCTGAGGTGAAAAGATCGTTTTTGAAAGTTAGGACGTTTCTGCCTAGTTCTTCCATTGCTTATCTGAAAATTGGCTTCAATAAACGTTTTAAAAAGTAAAGTAAGCTTTGGACATTTGTAAGGAAGTTTTTTAAGGTAAGAAGATTTGGAATTCATATCCAGGAGCTCTCGATCACAACACTGCCAATCTCGCCAATGGTTTTGTAATTTCTGTTCTGGGAAAGGAATTGATCTGGAGACATGGGGGTGGTTTATTTTGTTGTTCCGCAAATTCTATCCAAATTGGTTTTCAGCTTGGATGAAATCCATTCCGTGATCAGCTTTATAGAAATCTCTATTGTTTTTTTTCACCAGGGCATTATTCCATTTTGAATATGCCGTGCAAAAGTTGTATACGTCACCAGGGGACGCTGAACCCGGAATAAGGCTAATTGCCAATTGAGGTCTTCGTATAGAAACAAGACTTGTGATTCACCTGGTATACGTGGTCGTTCAAGAATATTGGTTGGTAAAGAGCTTAACGTTTCACTCGCAATTTAGCACCTGAGATTCAAGATCTAAAGTAAATTTGCTCAGTTCCTTGAGTTTTATGGAGAGTTGCCGCGAGGAAGTGTTAGATAAATGCCGTGTTTGTGTTTTCGGATTTATTGACTGGCTTTCATTACTCTTGTAAATGGACACTAGCGAGCAGACAGTTTCACCAACCATCGTCGAGAAAAGAAAACACTTAGCAAGCCCATTTATTCAGCGAAACTTGGAAACAAGAAGCAGTGCTTGTAAGCTAAATGGAGAGTTAAATAAATTTTTTAAGAAAAAAAAAATATCCACATTACAAAGTGCGACTATTTAAGTTTGTGGAAATGAAGTTGCGACAATGAGGTGTTCTCATTTGTTATTCCCATTTACTGCTTGCTTGCTTCAAGTTTCTGTTCAAATCCATTATCTAAATTGAATTGGAATTTGAAACTGGATGCAACAAGCGTCAAGATTGAATTTATATTAAAAATTGTCTCTGTATATAGCTTTCTGATTATATTTTTCTTTTTGCGAGGCGTTAACGTGTCACTTTTGATTTAAGGGTTTTAATGTTGAATTGTGACGCACTTCTGCAGACCTTATACATACATGTTTCGCTTAATTTTTTTTTTTTCAAAAAACGCAAATAACATTATATCACCGGAGGTCTATAATGAATTCGAATGTAATGGCCTGATGCACTCTTCTAAAATTTTCGCAAATGTAGTCGTATTTCCTTCTTACTTCATGTGGTTTCGGTTAGAGAAAAAAAAAAGAAATGCGGAAAACCGTCAGACATTGTGTCAACCAGATGACAGTGATGAAAAAAAGTCGTTATTTCATTTTAACTGCTTTGTGATCACCTTCATGAAGCAGTGTGAGCAAACATTTTAGCGTAAAATGGTATTAGACATTACAAGAATTTTCTAATGCGCTGTCTTCTAATGAGACCGTACAACTAACACATGTCATTCATAAGACGTCATTACATGTATTGACATTTTTTTCTCCACAAGCTATGTATGTCATTCTATGAGCATTAAGGTCGTTAAATTTGTATTTCAAACCGGTAATTTTATGACAATAATATAGCTGCAATACAACATATTTGTCTCATGGGTTATGACGCTTTATGCAGTCACGGACTGGATCTAAAAATATTTGCTGCCATGATACATGGAGAGTCCGTCCATTCATCTACTGTATAAAACTGTTGTTTAATTTTTATACGAAATACGTGGAAAACCATACTGTACTGTATAGGGTGGTCCTTATTTTTAAGTTTTGAAAAATTGAGGGCACGTTTCGAATATGTTGCATGATAACAAAAAATTGTAACAACTACCTAGGTTTTGAATAATATACATTTAGGGGTCGTTACCAAGATCAGACAAAATTGCAATAGGCAGTATATGTCATTATGCTAAACATAAGTTCATGTTTCAAACTTAGGGAATATAATTTGGAATTTTTTGGGAATATTATTTGAATCTTTTGTGAATATTATTGTGAATCTTTTTGGAATATTATTGGGAATTGTTTTGGAATATTATTGAGAATATTATCGGGATTCATTTTGCAAATATCATTGGGAATATTATTATGAATCTATTGGGAATATTATATTTTTAAATATTGGAAGATAAAACTTTTGTTTTCTCCCCCAACATTATAATGACCATCGTAATGCACGATGAAAAATCCTGTCCTCTTCGCATAGAGCAATCTAGGGCCTCTCACACAAACAAATTATCGCCTTATGTTATTATATTTTGACTTAATCTTTTTTTGTTGTTGTTTTAGTTTTTAGATTTCTGCATCGCGTACTTTGTCTCATCACCTGATTTCTACTTAAATTTGTGAAAGTGATCTAATATTGGAAAACTCTTGTGAATGCTTCGCATATTCTGTTCATTCGTCGCCCTGTTGAATAAAAACACCGAAGCCCAAGTCTAAATTCCATTGACTAAGTTTGGAATGGGAGCCAAAAACATCTTTGTAAAGGTAAGAAACAAATTATGCTCATTTCCAAGTATTATGGAAGTTACCATGAATTTTTAAGAGAAGTTCTGGTTATTACAACTCTTAATTCCCCAAGGAAATCTCTATGCTGTATATTTGTCTCGCAGCGTGCGCATTTTATTTCTATAATAATAGTTAAAATAAATTAACTTTATGATCTTTTTAAATGAGATTTTTTTGGCAAACGACTTCATATAAACTGTTTAAGCGTGAATCTAGCATAACCAGAAAATGTCTAACTTGAACTTAAAATTTCTACCCACACATTATCTTACTCTTATTTCTTACAAATGTATGGTGGAGACTCCCATGTCAGCCAATTAAAACTAATGGTTCATTATACTTGTGTCTAAGCTAGAATGTGGTAGGTTTCAATTTGGTTCCACGTTAGGTGACGTTTTATAAATACCCAGTATTATACTGGTATTTAATGAGGGTGTTATTCTTATACTATTTTCAAAACTTGTTGATGTCTATTGCTCAAACATTAGGGCAGGGAATTTCCAAATATACCACTAAATTAGTAGCTATTTTTGTTAAAGGCTCAATGCAAATAAGTATTCTTTCTCATGGCTTACATTACTTTGACAATAACTAAAACAATGAAAAAATTACAAATAGAACATTTTATAAAAAGTAATCGTATTTCATTTTTTATTTAGCTTAGCCTCAGTCTTAAAGTATACAGCAATTTAAAACATTTGTTTTTACCCGTCATAACTCAAAGTAAAACTATTTCCATGAAATGTTACTCCTGTTGAAATTGTTTTATTTTCAAGAATTTACCCATTTTATATCCTACAGTTTTTTTTAAACCACTGACATTTTCTAGTCAACTTAGAAGGGAGCCGCATTGGGTTTGTGCTATCATTTTATAAGTTACAGTTTATGGTATGACATAAGACATAAATCATCTCCGAATTTTATGTGGCGAGATAACTTTTCGGCTTATGAAGGATTTTGTTCATTTCCGAACGAATTATCTTTTGCGCCTTCTGCAATTTATCAGATTTAGGTTTTAAGCAATATTACAAGTGAGATGTTGTCGGATATTGTTGCACAAAGAGTTTCATAAATGGCCCTTTTAAAAATGAGAATAAATAGCTTGTTATCCCTTATATTGGTGATACATTCCTACTCTGAGATCAGTTTGATTTGTTATGGATGAGAAGTTGAGAACATCGTAATATCCACAAGAGGAAACTGTCTTGATAAATTAGACCAGAAGTAAATTTAATTTGGATTGCAATGATTGATATATATAATATCGTGTTCTTCCTTTTATTCCTTGTAAGAATAGCATGGATCAGAGTTGGGCAAATTGTACTCATGAGTAGGAGTACTGATTACGATTGCAGTGGAATATCATACTCTGTAGTTTCAGTAGAGTACAGGTAATCAGTAGTCATATGAAATGAGTAATCAAATTTGGGAAAATATGTACTCATTTGCAGAAGTACCGATTATGAGTACTTGTGGAATCATTGAAATCGTACTCCATAGTATGAATAATATTGTAATCAGACTCAGGTATCAGTATACTCATGGATATGAGTACTGATTAAGAGTATGGAAGTTTGCACAATTCTTGTTCAGGGAACTTAAAATTGTTTCAAATAAGTTTTAGTATAAGCTGAAACAATTAAAATTTTAAAAAATCGCTTTAAGTTAAGAACACAAAATAAAGGAAAATCTTAATAATTAAAAGGAAAAATGAACAGAATATTCGATAACATAAGGATCATATTAGGTAGAAATGAAAAAAATGGAATACATTCATATCAGCTTGTAGGTTGACCCTCATTTCAAGTTATTCGATTGCTACATTGGGACTCAATTTCAGATTACGTTAAAGACATTTGTAATTACCCATTTTGTAATCGAGTGCATTCTATTCATACGTGTTGAGTACATTTGCATACAATTACTTTTGTAAATGTTGTATTCAAATTACTCTATGTACTCGGTATTCTTTTACTCGTTACTCAAATTTAATGAATGTAGTACTTACTCAATTACTGCCCAATTAAGGACCCTTAGGAAAGACAAGACTAAGATACTATATTTTGTTAAACTATAGCGTGACACTATAGTTAATACTAGTTCTCGGAACTTCTTATATCATCATCTTCTTGTAACCAAAGAATTTATTTTGCATTGGCTCTCGAGAGATTTGCACGAGTCTTTACTGCTTTCTTTTGGTAAAAACCTATAATAATGATGATACTTTACATACAGTAACATGCATCTGCCGTTGCATTGTAGATTTGGAATAATCTTCAAGTCTGGAAATGTGTTTTCTCGTGTTCCTAACAATATCTATTATTGTAACTGTAGAGAAGTATTTCTGAAAGAATTCTAGTGACATGAATTGTAGCCCAAGAGATTTTGGAGCTTTGCAGAATAATTCAAAATGTCACAATAAATTAACAAATATTTAAAAAACCATAAAGAATAGCGATCCGTGTCCTTCAAGAGAATTTCTTTTCTTATTCATTTTTTTGAGATTATTTTGGCGGATGTTTTTTTTTCGGTACAGAGCTAGGCTTATTACGCTAGAAGTTGTCCAAATTAATAACGATGGTTTTTACAGTAGGACGGATATGTAGGGCGCCGGAACATACCGACCTTGTTGCTACAACATCTGTCTGCCATTTCCACATTGGATTGCAAATGAGCATCTAAGCTGTCCCTATAAGTAGACAGAGCTTTTATGAAGCTAGTTTTATGTTGGTAATGAATTCTTGTAAGTGTATGAGGCATTTGAAATAAAAGGGTTATGGAGTACGAGACCTAATATCATGGTTTATATTGGCTAAACGTTGACTTCATTAATGGTTTGCTTATTGAATTTGGTTATAAATTGCTTCATTAGCTATGAAATGACTTATTTTATGTAAATGGGGTGGCATGACAGCAACACAACCAATAATGAATGGAAGCTTTAACGTCCAAGTTTTAATCCACTGTCTCTTTATTACGTCTGTAAATTCAATTATGCGCATTCCCATGCCCTATTTTCTTGTACATTCTCCAGCTATTTTATGTATGATAACATTGTAGTTTATATTTGTAGGGCAGGAATTGAATATTAGGGTTGTTTTGGTATGTTGAAATTCCTTGCATTTGGTTAACACCGGTTGCAATTTTTTTCAACCCCCCCCCTGGTGAAAAAACAATAGAAATTTCTATTGGTTTTAATTGTTATTTGGAACATTGTTTTCTATTGGTATCAATAGGATCATAGGTTATTGTTTTCTATTGGCTTATATTTTTGCAATGAATTATCCGATGGCCCTGTCAATTGATCCTATGGTTCAGTCAATACCTTAGGCCAAGCCTTAAGTCAAACCATATAGCCCAATAGAAGTCAATACAGGAACCATAGAAAACAGTTAAAACCAATAAAACCAATAGAAATGTTCTATTGTTTTTTATGGTATTTTTCACAAGGGCCAACATGTGCTTGTGGGTTCCTGTAGGAACCTGTAAATATGATTGAAAAGCATACAATAAGCGGTATTAAAGTAATATATACATTCCTCCATTTTAATTCAAAATGAATTTCCAAACTATAAATATACATATAAATACAACGTAGGTCTCAGGAAATTGGGTTTGCTTGACATGCCTATTTAGGATATGAAATTCCCCACCGTTTCTTGAACATGTTTTTTTTTTTTAAATTAATGAACATTTTTGATTTTTTTTGAAGAATATTTTGGAATACCGAAGTTCTGTTAAAAGCCATTAAAAGTGGCTGATTTTCGTGTGTGGAAGACAGAGGATTATAGTTATTTCTTTCTCGATATTCATGTGGATAATAAATAACTCAAGATTCTAAACCGTTAAACCATAAATAACGTTAGGATAATTCGGTCGCCTATAAAACTGCCATTGCTAACGTAAACTTGCGTAACGCCTACGTCTGTACGAGCGTTTATCCAAATATTAATAGTTCATTAATTTTGTACTCTGTTATAAATAATTAACACCAGCTTGATAGCACACATATACAACAACAATGAATTTCGATTTGAAGGAGGTTTCCCCTATCACATTGTTCAGAAATATTGCTTTTCAAACGGTGTTGTTCTGGGACGAGATTACCTTTAATGGAAGTAATCTTTTTTATTAGGTTATGGGCAATAATAAAGCTTGTTAGACTATATTTTGTGAAGATCATGCAGCCCTGCATTTTTGAGAATCGTAAGCCAGCTGCCTTCCAAGTTTAATATGTGGGTGTTGTCATCCTATATCAGGTTTAATAATGTTGTCACATATGGATGCCAATGGGACCTTAGTTCAAATTGACGTCTCGTAAAATTTCTACACTAAATTTATATTGCATTTCCCACAGAACTTCCATGTTTTTTGCCGTGGCAGGGTGTTGAAGCGAAGAAAACCTTGTTTGCCTATGCAGCTGAATAAAAATTTTATATTTATCGTTTTTTTTTATTGCCATCCATTCCCCAATATTCTCTCGATCTGAAACAAAAAGACCAAAGCCTATGCATTTTTGAAGAGCTTCCGCATTGCGAGGAATGTATTAAAAATCGTTTTAAAATATTGCAGCATACTTGAGCTTGAGCAGGGAGCAAGTCCCCTGATTGCCCAAAAACTGAGATCCGTGCATAAAGGGCACTTGAATGACGGAAGTGACGTTAATGAGCTTTTTGAACCATGCAGTATCTTTTGAAACCATTTGAGGCTGCCTTGTGTCACTAGGGACCGTTAAAATATATAGTGTCTTGAAGGGAAGTCGACCTATTAACTGACGTCACCAGAACAATGCTAGTGTTTTCAGCTTTTTCCCCAAAAGAAAATATCTTATTCCCAAGTGAACATTCCAATAAAACTTCTCGGAACTAATAACATTAACGGAATCTTTCAATAAAACAATTGGGGCTAAAGAGGTGAAACAATGCTATCTTACGAATAATATTACTCCAAGGTACTCCCAAAAGGAATGAAAAACATTGATTAAGACCTAACAGGATAAAGCCCCTTGAGATTCCATATAGCAATAAGAAAATACCAAATTGGTACTAATTAACGGATTTGCTGGAATACCCTCCAAATATTCACCTTCTTTAAGTCATAATAAGCAATGTGTTTTGGATTTTCATATTTTACTATGATGAATGCATACATGTACAGTACATCAGACAATACATTATATTGGAATAAATTAAGTATGAAGATGTTAAAGATAAAAAAAAATTATGGTTTTCAAAAATGAGACAAGATTGAAATTGAAAATGTGGACTGTTTTTAGCGTTTTTTTCAATTTCGTGGAATGTAAGCCAACTGAGATATAAATTCCATATGTTAGTATGTTAAAATAGGTCAACTTTATTTGGAGAAGAAACATACACTCATAGGCGTCCTTGCTAATCTCAACATTTATAAATATTCCAATGTTTTTAAATAACGTCACTCCGCACAAAGCAAATTGCTCATTCGTGTATTTTGTAACTCCAGAATTTATTGCAGAAAGCAAATGCAATTTGTAACACTGTTAACAGATTTACTCTTGTTTAATTTACACTATAGCTTACAAATGTCTCAAGTTTAAATAAACCAGGCAACGTGCGTTGTGGACATCTTAAGACCTTCGAGTTATTGAGCTTTGCATGTATGGGTATTTAAAAACACAAGTTGGGGAAACAGTTTAATCCTCATTTCAAGTCCAAGAAAAATTCTGCATGACATGCAGATGAAAACTTTAAATGTGTAACTTGTCAACAGATTTAAGCGACGATTAAGCAGTCACGTATAACTCCGGTAGTCGTTTTGAATCCAAAAGCGTGGTAAATACTCTACAACAGTTCAAGGGGCCCCAGGTGTGATGTGGAGATTTGGTGGGATGGTTGAACAGATTTTATTTAAACAAGTTTTTATGACCAATATTTCGTAGTGAGCCAAGAACTGAAAATTTTATAATTTCGTTTTATGTTTCTGATATTATGAACGAAATTTAACCTGGAATAAGGTTTACTTGTATTAGAAGTTTGGTGCCATATATTCAAACAGATGCTACCATATTTGCCAAGTGTTTTTGTCTATATATTTTCCCCAAAAATTCACGTAATTCTGGTATACAGCACGAGATTTTATAAAATGACGAAATTTTCCAATTATGTAGCTTAAATTGGGTTTCGTAGTGATATATGTTATCTCACTTGTATTCCAGTGTATTTTAACCAGTGTGCCTCTACAATTTCAGGCCTAGTTAAGTGTGCTTTGAGCTGAAAAAGGTTGATAAACACTGTTCTACAACATTGAAAATTTCGTGAGTTCTAGGAAAGAAACAAGAAACATTTACACATTTTCAATCTTATAAATGGGCGTTATTGAAAATTTGTCTCCAGTTTGGATGATTATGTATTATATTTTACAAGTAGATCAAAGACAGTTGATACTGGACTTGGAATGTTATGTGATACACTTAACACTCTCTGAAAACCTGAATCTTTTTAAAAATAAAGTAATAATAGCCTTACACTTTAAATTTGTATAAATGTTATGCTACAGTGCATTTGTGAAATACAGAAAATGTTGCATATGCTGTATATTCTATAATGTGGAGTTTCAGTGCAAGCTTAATGATTGCTTTCAGCAACTATAATATATACAAGTAATCCTAATTGCATTTAATTAAGCTTTTATGCCAAGGTTAATTCATTCATTATTATTCTTTGCTTAATACAATTGGTGGATTGAATGGTAGTAGATTTTGATCACTAAAAATATATCTTCAGTAGGTTTATACGCCACATGGGTAAAGATTAACCCTTTAAATTCAGCAATAATTTGGTCGAAATGTCCTTAAAGAAGCTATATGCAATGTCTATTTTGGATTTCATATGTCCTAATGCCCTTTAGGATCTGAATTGATTGGAAAGAATGGAGTCAGACCAAACACGATTCATTTATCCAAAAATAAACTAAGAGATTAAGTTTGATTGCATAAACGTGCTCTACCATATAAAGTACCTATTTCATTGTGTTCAAATAAACGTAGCATTAAATTTATGTCGCGAATCGGATCAACAACAATGTTAGATGTAATATAAAAGCGTTTTTAGCTTTTAAAATGTTGGTATTTTCGTTATTAACTTTGACGTTAACTGCATGTGTGTTGCATGAGCGAATTGAGCATTGATGCTTGGTAACAAGGATTCATGCTGAATAACGAGGCCATGAAAAATTCAAATAATATAAATAGCAATTCGACATTGTTATTTGGACTTGAGGCTTATAAACCATTGTTAGCCTAGGTTTTGAAGTCAATATCTACTTTTTATGAAGCCACTGAAGTTATCATGATTATTATTCTAGAGAGCTACTATTTCTTTTTAAAAATTCATTCAACTGAAATGCGCAATTCAGTAGTCTTCGTGTTTGGCATGAAATTCAAACAGAATTTGCATACGCCTACATTAGCGGAGATAAAGATGTAAATTATAGATTTCGCGTTAAATTTCTTTTTTTCGGCTTTATTCATGTTTATTTATTATTATTATTATTTTTTTATTTTTTTTTTTTTTGCATTTCGTGAAACAGAAAATTGCAATTTACAGAATTGGTAACAAAAAGATGACTGTAATGGTAAATCCAAGCTTATAGTGGATCACTCATGGACGCTAGTGAAGAGCATTGAATTAATCACTTAAAAGCTGTATATTTGAAAATAGGAATTTTCTTTAATGCCCCTATTCAAGAAGTAAATCCAAGAAAAGTGACATTTTGATCCATCTAATCATCACGTGTTGCTTTGAATGCACATTTCGACAGGGGGTTCAAAGTTGGTCTTTTGACAATACTTGTACTATTATGTACTCTTTTTGGATTAAATTAAGAAACGTTAAATTTAGCCAAAAAATTAGTATTTTCGGCTGTCATTGGCTAACACATCAACAGCAAAGTTAATCGTTATCAAAATTTCGAATTTCTATATTTTTTACTTTCGAATTTTTTGCTAAATGTGGTATGAGAGGACCATTCCTACTGGCGAATGATTTAATAAGTTATACATACAAGGGGCGGTCAAAATGTGTTGCATATTCGTTTATTATTCGAAAAGCAGATGCCGTACAAAATAATTGAAATAGCCATTTTAATGAGCAGGAAATTTGCTATTTTTCAATGTAGGACCCGAGTTTTTGTACGCATTTATCCCAACGTTCGTAAAATACATTATGTTGGCTATGTAGATATTGCCGAACCGCAAGTTTCGCATCATCGTCTGTTTGGAATTTTTGACCATTTAATTAAGTATTCCTTTAGTGAACCAAAGAGATTTGCCACCATATAAACTCCTAAGATTTCACTATAAATTTCACTCGGTTTCATGCCTTTCAACACTGAAAAACAAATAACACTTAGTTGTTCCTCTCGTGTGGACGATTTCAAGTGAAGCGCCATTTTGTGTTTGATACTTTGTTCGAAATTCTGCATGAATTTGGCGCATTGTAGCGACCTAAAACCAAATTTCCTGCTCTTTAAAATGGCTATTTCAGTTTTTTTGTACGACATCTGATTTTCGAATAATAAACAAATATGCAATACATTTTGACGGCCCCTCGTATAATTAACTTATTATATCATTCGCCAGTAGGAGTGGTCACGCAATTAATTTTAACCGATTAGAAATCAATTTTCATAAAATCGGTTGAAATGTACTAGGTTATAAATGCCAATTTACCGATTTTTTTTCGCAAATTTATTTAAAGTAATTTGCTAAAATTGATTATGTGACCACCCCTAATACGGCTATGCTGACTTGTGTTCAAAATTCCATTAAACTGATTGGTAAAACCTGGTTAGTCAGTTTATAATCTGTGTATAAATTAGATAAAATGTTTATCATCGTCTTGATGAAGTTATTTTTTTAATTAAATTTTACTAAGCAAATGGCATAATGGTGAGTAATCGTTTAAAAAATAACTAATGGGTGATTAAAACTATTTATAAGCCTAATAAAAGTGGAAATGTTATGACTATCATTAAATAGCATAGTTTAAGCGTATTTCAGTGAGGGCATTAAAATTAACATTAACGCTTCAACAATGCAATGTAATTTTAATTTTGATCAGAAGTTAAGCCGCTGAAATTGATTGTTCGACAGCATTATTCGTGCTTGCATCTAGTAAGAGCCACTCCAATGGATATTCATAAATCTGTCACAAAGTTAATTAAACGGTTGGGGGAAAAAATGATAGCTGCCTATATAGTCTTGTGCTATTAAACTGTTAGGTGGCATAACGTTAGGGCTTCTATATGACGCATCATACTTCTTGTATTTCAGTCTATGTGCATTTAGCAAGGGCTCATGCGTGCAAATCTCAAGTGTTTTTTTGCTGAATTATTATATTTTAGCTATTAGGGACACGTGGTTATAAAGGATCTATTTTTAAAGCGTTATTTTTTATAAGTCCAAC
Source organism: Julus scandinavius (assembly GCA_034696685.1). Classification (NCBI taxonomy): domain Eukaryota; kingdom Metazoa; phylum Arthropoda; class Diplopoda; order Julida; family Julidae; genus Julus; species Julus scandinavius. Next base: position 16,152 of record JAQGAE010001491.1, read on the forward strand.
ATTTGCTTTTTCCGCAATTGAACTTTTATTGCAATTCCACTCTTTGAGGAGTTTGAAAGAACGATAAAATGAAATTGCACCAATTTTGAAGGAGAAAATTGAGGAAAGTAAAGCGAGTTTTTCTTTTTTTTTTCTTGGGGCAAGATCAATTTTGAAAGCTTATTGATATTAATACAATCACAAACAAACAATGCTAGATTAATTTTATTGAGATTTTTGTAATTTTTTGAGTTTTTCGTGGAGTTACCAAACAAATACTTATTAATTTTCAATGCAATTTTTCTATAGTTAATAATTTTACAATCTTGGGCAACTCATCTTAAAAACTGGTTTCTTATAAAAAATATATTTTATTATTATATAAAATAATGGCATCATATCGATGTATTTCGTGACCAACTTAACTGATTTTTAAAAATAAATTGGAATACAACTTGTTTGAAACTGAATAATGTGTAGTTTAGGAACAAGCCTTAAAATAATACATTTAAAAGTATGAATATTATATAAAACAATAGTTGGAAATCCTTACCTTAATCTTCTTGCATCCTAAATCGATTGTTACTAATCTGGAATATGAACGATGACAGAGGCAACTTGTTTTTAGACGAAACTTGGATTATTTTCCATGGCAAGCTTCTGTCTTGTCCGCAGTGGCATGTTGTTACAAAATAACGCACCACGTTGATCCTTCGATGATCGCCGATTTTGTAGAACTGGCACAAGGTTTCTAATCTTTTCTACCGAATTTAGCAAAATTTTCTACTCGATAAAGTTGACCGAAGTCAGGGTCGCTTCTTAATTTCAGCACTCAGCAGCAGGCACATCCTTGGTTATCGGGTTCAAATAGTCCTCTGGAGCTGGATTTTTCCCACACACGACTGCGCTGCTGGAGTTGACACGAGGTGGAGTTGGCATCTTGCATTTGATGTTGCTTGCTACTTGCACAACACATTCATCCATCGACATCAATCGGCAACTCGAGTGTTGCTTTAACCATGTATCCATCTTCATGCTTTTCTCTCATTTCGGATTGCGATGATGAAAGATCAATGCCAGATAACGGGGGATCTCATTTTTTGAAAGTTTTTGATTGTAGTAATTACCCTTGCTCTGCAAGATTCTTGAGGCGAATGAGGATTCATCATGTCTAGATTAGTCGGATGTTCAGTGCTGTTGACAAAAAAATAATATTCTTTGGGCCTTCTTGGACAATTTTTGTTCGAGACTAATGCGTCAGTTTGCAAAAACTTGCCACTTCTTTCTAGTACAATCTACAATTGCTTTAAAGAAAAACTTTCTTCATACAACCTTCAAGAAAATTATAGGTTAATTGGAAATTTAAAGTAGATTAAAAATTTGATTATGTGATTTTATATCAATTTATAGATAAACTTGCTAATAAATTCAGTAAACATCGAAATAGTCGTTATGATATAATTTAAAGATAAACTTTCGTTTAATTAAATAGACTGTTACATGAAATTTCATATTTAAATTATATCTGGTCAGAGAAGATTATGAATTAGTTAAGTGCTAGAATACTAGAAGTTTATGATTTTATATAATTTCACTTACTTTATTGTATACAGCAGAATAGTATTTTTTTTTTATTTTTTTTTTTTGTGCAAAAACTTGCACTACAGCAGTTTTAAGTAAGACTCTTTCCATATACAATCCTCTTTAACAATACAAGTAAATTATAGATTAATTGAAAATTTGAAATGGATGAAATAATTTGATGATGTGAGCGTATATGTAGATGGGTTGTTTTTTTCCAAAACGAAAGTGTAGTATTGCCAAGAAATTCAGTAAACATTCAATTAGTCGATATGACAACTCAATTAAATAGACTGTTATATGAAATTTGATATTTAAACATGATGTCTGGGCAGAGACGATTATGAATAATTGAATACAAATATGCGAGAAATTGCTAGGAAATTAATTACGTACTATAATACTGGAAGTTTAAGATTTTATATATTATCAATGACTTCATTGCATATACCAGAATATTCATTTTTTGGTACAAGTAATTGCCTGTCTACCATAGCAATAATATTATTGATCTGTTATTTAAATTAAAAGAGGACGGTTTATTTCAAAAGCATATAGCTTATCAAACAATCGAAACGTTCACGTGAGAGGCTAGAAGTTCCATCCGGAAGTGCTGATTTCAGCGGATGTGTATACGCGTGGGCAACGAATTTTCCGATAATTTGGGAAAATAAGCTATATTATAGCTTCTAGCCTCTTAGGTTAGACACGTATTGAGTTATACTGTTGCATTTATAAATAAAGATAAATCTCTAGAAACGTTAAAATTACCATTTATCCCAGCAGAAAACTTTCTTTTATAAATTGCTTTTGTTTGGCGAAAATAAGTTTCTTTTTTTTTGTTTAACATATAGGATTTTTAAACGTTTGCTTGCTATAAAATTGGCTTGGTTCTGAAATGTTGTAGTTTTTGGACAAAGTCGTTTTGTGTTGAAAACGAAAATTGCGTCCTGTCCACAAAAGTAAATGTTGTATTTCTTCCTAAGAACTAAAAAAAATTGCCATGTTTTCGCATGAATGGACCCTTTTTCTTTTTTTTTGCAACCTTCATGTATATGCATTTTTAGCAATTCCGTATTCAACATATGCTTCTCGGTAGATGGAATTATGGAGTTAGTGAGGTTCGTAAACTGAATAAATTTGAATAACTCCAGAAAGCCTTAAGGTAGATCACATTGGTGCATGTTCAATGTTTGAACGCCCTAATCAAATTTAGTTCGCGGCACTGATCTCGTTTCAGTATAGATCACGCAAGTTATACAATATATACATGTATAATTCGATCGGTAAATTGTTTAACCGAAAGATGCCATCGACTTTAATATCGAAATGCTATTAAATTGTTCTTCAAACAAATGTTGTGAGCATTCACAAAAACTTCCCTGTAATTACTGTAATCTTTAAATCTAAATGATTTTCAGAGATTTGATACTATAATAAATATATTGTAGAAAAAAAATGTAAATTGGATATAAAAAACCGTTCTTAAAAGTCTGTACACTGTTTTATGAGGGAAACTACTTTTATGCCAATTCTAAATGCAGTATAACCTGTCTAAATGAATAACCTCTCTAAAAGCATACAATATGTGCTGGTTTCGACTTAGTAACCCGTGTATAAATGAACCCTGTCTAAAAGCATAATTTTTCACCGGTTTCAAGAATATGCATTTAAACAGGTTGTAGTGTATTCATACCCTTATCTCATAGAATTTAAAAAAAACCAATGTTGTGTACCAATAGTTGCTAATATTTTTGAATGAACTCGTTTTATATTTCGTGAAATTTCTCACATTTCATGAATTTGTGATATATCGCACGAGGTAAAGCTGCGAAAAGTTCCCCTTTGTGTCCTTATGCAGTAGAACCTGTCTAAAAGCATACGTTTCGGACTGGTGAAAAATATGCTTTTAGATAGGTTCATTTATACACGGGATCCCAAGTCGGGACAAGCGTATTTTATGCTTTTAGAGAGGTTATTCATTTACACAGGATGCATTTAGACAGGTTCTACTCTACTGAGATTTTGTTGCTCTATCTATCAGTTTGGTCACAATTTAACTACAAATTTGTATAGGAATTTTGTTCTATATTTCATAAAATGTTTCTAAACATTTCATGAATTTGCGATATACAAACGAATTTTTTCTTAAAATTTCTGGTATGTGGTTTGGTTGTGCTATCAAATGGCTGTTTTTCATTAGGTGTGCCGTGACAATTTTAAGTCTAGTTTGTTGTGCAGACAGTCCAAACAACAATGTCACGCAATGATAATAAATTTAGTAGACGATTTTATTATCTATTAAAACTTAGATTTTAAGTAAACGTGCAGATTAGGAAAATCTTTGAGAAATCACCGATTAATTTTATCAAAAAGCTAGTGAGTATATGGTACGCATTTTCTAGTGTTTCAAACGTTTTGGACACTTTCGAACAGTAATAATAAACACTCGTGCAGCTTTATGCAAATTAGACTGCTTCTTCGATTAGTTAGGCGATCTCAGCAAACTTATAATTTGCAAAGTTGTGCTTAACGGAGCTGCATGGAGCGTTCTAAGAGTTTCTAATCAAGTAATTTGTAGTTTCCTTTCAAATCTACTTTAAAATCAACTTTGAAAGCAGAAACGTGTAAAGAAACGCGTAATGAGGTATCTGAAAAGTGAGCGGTTAAGCAGGAAAAAAAAACCCGAAAAAATCGTGGCCGATGCTTCAATGTTAGGTATAATAAAAGTGCTGTAGGGAATTCTTCAATAGATCCTCTAGAGCAGACTGGAAATGGGAAATGAACGGGAAAGTGGGTATAGAAATGGGCAGGAAGCACATTGGAGAGAATCGTTTCTCTCCCCGAAGAGGTTTTTCCGATGTTACATTAAATAATACGATAAGGCAGCATTGTGAGGAAAAGAGTTGCAACAGAGGTGTTACAGGGTGATTTTAAGAGTACATTTTGCAGGACCTAAGAGTCCATTTTTTTAACCTCGAACTTGTTCAACAAATTACACTTGAGTGCAAAAAAAATCGACTCACCTGCATGAATCAAGTAAAAATGTGTTTTTCTCAGCAACCAAATGTTCGATTTAAAATTGGAAGAATAAGTTTTGTAGACAATTATTCCTGTTTATAATTCGCCAAATTTTCATAAAATTCCTGATGCATCCTTAAGGCGAAAAATGTTGAACTTAAAACAACCCAAATTTGCATTGATTATGCCAATATTCATCGTTGTGCCCATGTGTCTGTAAGTGTTTATGAATGCAATTTGATTATCAGAGCTTAATAAACACATATCCAGACATAGTGTTAATTAATGGTTTCTTAATAAAATGACCACTCCACCAGAAGTAGTCCCACGAGTTGTGGGCTATTCTCCAGAGAAATTCAGCAGAAATCCTTTTCACACTAGACGAATTATAAACAAGAATAAATTGTCTACAAACCACATTTTTCCGATTTGAAATCGGACGTTTGGTTGCTGAGAAAACCCCATTTTTACTTGCAGGTGAGTCGATTTTTTTGCACTCAAGTGTATGTTTCAAATACTAAGCGCATATGCATTGTGGGACTCAGCCCACCTGGTGATTGGTATTTTTTTTGGATTTGGATTTTGGATTGTTTGATAATGTTTAGATAAGAAGAGAGGAAGGAGCACCAGGGCTTCTTCAGGGAACATTTTTAGACTGGATATCGGTAAAACAGATCTTTTGATTTAACGGTAAAATGATAATGATTTAATTTGTTGTTAATGAACACTTGAAAGAGAGTGCACATGTCATGACATATGTTTTATTAAAATTAAAAACTCTTTACAATTATTATTTGGTACAGAAATCTGAAGACTATGGTATTATCATTGTAAACATAGTTAAACACAGTTGTAATTATTGCATGGCATAAAAGCCTAGACAATAAAAATGTAGACAGAATAATACAATTTGTTCTATAAAGAATCGACGTTTTGATTACCAGGGCTTCTTCAGGATATAATTACAAGTTACATACCAGCATGGTATTAACAATAATGATATGTTGTTGCTGTTAATGGACACTTGCAGAAGATTGCACATGTTATGACACATGTTTTTTTAAATTAAAAAGTCGTTATTATTACTGATCGATACAACAAATCAAGGCCGTATATATGGGGGCCGTATATCTTGGAGATAAATCTCCCCCCTCCCCCATTAAAATTGCGATTTTTCTTAGGTAAAAATGTAATTTCTATTTCACCTGGGCCAATAATGGCCCATAAATAAATGGCCAAAATAGTTCACCCCAACATTCTAGAGCTTGCAGCAACCTGGACAATATGGTATAATGTATAATGTATATTACCCAAAAGAGTTATGGACCTAGGGAGGTAGATGAAGATCATGTATTTTCGGACACTAATTCTTTTAATTTTAGAATGGAATTGACGATACATGCTGCAGAGTGGTAGCCTATAGAAAATGTTTCACATCAGCAAAGTCTGCACCTTGTGAGACAACATTTCTTTTGAACTCATTTCATCAAGACATGATTGATGCGCATATCAGCTCAAACTGACAACTTTGGCTGTTGTTCTTGTGCACAGACCCGAAATGACAACGAAACAATAGACATTTCAATGTCAAACAACCTCATCTCGCAGAATATATTCATGAGAAAGATTTTTTCTCAGGAAATATATTTGATGTATTATGGTGGAATTAGAATACAGTTTTCACATGACTCAACTTCTTGCACGACAATGAAGTGTTAAAGTATCGCCGTATTTAATAATAAATGTGTGCGCTAAATGTATTATACATATTTTTAATGCCCTGAATGTTTGTTGAACATATATACTATACAATTTTTAATACATATACAGCATACGCTGATTTCAAATTACATTATGTTGTTGTTGTTGGTGGTGGGAGTTTAAGGGCCCAAAGGCAACTAAGGCTAAAAAGGGCCCAACAATTTACAGGTTGATCCA
>JAQGAE010001492.1:0-22669 GCA_034696685.1 Julus scandinavius
CATTCACTTGATTGAATAGAAACAAGACGTGGCACATTCTAAATATAATACCACATTTGGTATTACATTGTATCACTGAGTAATGGCCAAACAACCAATGAAAAGCGCCACCTACCTCCATTGACAACAGGTTGTTCCTGCAGGGCATAGGCACTGGCCTTGACAAATGCGGACATGAAGCCCATCTTGATATTATGTCTCTTGACGAAGGCGTCTTGGTGCTTCTTGCGCATTTCCATAACGTTGCTACGGCGAATTAACAAAAATGTAGTATGAAAACACTCTGCGCTGCCCTTTCATCGAAGCCCGCTTTAATTAAATATGCGCGGCAGCGGGTCGGTGAAAGATTACTGAAACTCGATTAGCGGAAATGGACGAAACTGTACGCACCTCATGTCAATTTCATTGAACGTGGTCAGCATTGCATTGGTATTCTGAGCATCTTTCAGCCTCTGTGCAATCCTTTGCCGCATTCGATTCATCTTGACCTGTAGGGTCGAAAAAGTCCAGTTTTAAAAGCGCCAGAGCTGACGGTAAACCGCTTTTAAGCTTACACTTCCCCCCACCCGTGATTGGCCAACCGGAAATTTAAAGACGCTCGCAGGTCGACCACATGCTTTTGCCACTGTGGCGGGTTAGATGGTCAATGTACATGTTGAGTACGCCTTTCGCCAGGCACATGGTGTCTTTTGTACAACATTTTTTGGAACATTCATTATATGATGCATTTACATTCTAGTATGTACTTGATATCGATCTCAAGCTCGATAATGGCTGTTGTCATCTTGTATTTAAACAGCAGGGTGGCCATTTAATGAAATTCAACAAGGTTTGTGACAGGTGATGCATTATTGTGCGAAACCAAGCCACTAGGGGAGCTGCTAAGCACTGCTCAGAGCTCCATCTGGTGGTGTCTAATGAGACGATTTCAAGCAATTGCATACATGAGTACGTCCAATAAGCGTTGACCCTACACCAGTATAAGAACCCGTTTGCATTCAATCACATCCTTACCCTCTGTTCCGTTCTTGTACCCGTGATCTTGCTGGATGGGTCAACACCCTTGGGTGGAGGCGGGGCTGCCGCTGGCGAGGGTCTCACGGCTGACACGGGTGTTGAAGAAATTGGGGCCCTTGGAGTGGGTGGGGCAGCAGGAGGGGCGCTGGGAATGGCCCCAGCTGCAGACGGAGAAGGAGGGGGTGATGATGGTGGCGGCGCTGCTGCTGCTGCGGGCTTGGCTTTGGGGGTAGAAACAGCCCCATCTAAGAGAAATTGAAATAATAAAACGTATATCCGGTTAAAAATTTACCCAATTTGTAACTTTCAGGAAACTGGGCTTAGTGAATTACCGGCTCGCTTCAGCTTGAATAATTTAAGGCCAGGTTGAACGGTGGCGCCATCTTCGACGTAACGTTCTTCTATTATTCCAGAAAATGGAGCGGGGATGGGAATGGAGGTCTGAAAAAAGTATATCGTTTATTAAAATATTACCAAATTTTATGGAAAAGTACTAGTTTGACTAACAGAAAAAAAAATATCATTTTGCATCGAAATAACAATTTCCCTAAATTTCTGACCATGCCGCGTATTATATAACAGTTTAGATAGGTGTTCAGAAAATATCTAACTCACGACATTTGGGTTCAGCAGGGTTACCGTGCTCCGCTACTTAACCCCGACATATACGATGACGGATTACATGTCCCGAGATGTTTCAATCAAAGTGAAACTGACAAACTTTGCGATCGCAGAGTGGCCAGTAGCTAATTACACGCCTTAAAATCCCCAATTACAAGGGGGGAAGTTTCAATCTACTTAAGAAGTGGGCGCTCGCCATCCACGTCTCCTCCTCTCTTTTAATTTGAAAGGCTAATTGGACCACCAATTTCCCCCGTATTTTGTTATTGTTCCGAGACTATGAGAGGCTTACTCGGTTATAAGAATAATAAACTCTCGTGCGATGTTCGGTCATTAGCCATCTGCGTCCCAAGTTGTCAGAAGACATTAAGACCGAGCTAAGACAGGACAGGGCCGTGGTTCCAGACTCAGGAGAGGCGCTCGATGGATTCTGAAGTTGAAATTTTAAGTCAAAACGCTAAAATTGGACATTCGATCGTCCTTGCATTGCCTCTTACAGTAATTAATTTGAAGATGCTAATCGAGTTCACATTTGCCAGATTGGAAAAATGTGCGAGCAGAAGATTGAGGGGAAATCATTCCCAACGTCAGGTGAGGCATGTACGCCTTTCGGTACCCACTAATCCCTGTTGAAAAATTGAACGAAACAGAGGGCGCCACTGAAGCCCAAACCCCCGTTGGGAGCGCCATCCATCGTTTCCAGCAATTTGTCAAAGAGAATTGACACGGGTGTCGTTTTGCGCTTGATTTAGTCGAATCTGGCTCGGGACCGGGAACTGATGAGAGGATCTCAAGGGTTACTTAAAGAGGATTAGCAAAATGGGAGTTTATCTCGGTGGGGACATCCTTGCCCGCCATGGTGCTGATAAAACCTAGGACACCCCCTCCCCCCCCACACATATATACCTTATGTATGCAAGACACTTCATTTGTATATAGATACTATATTGGGGAACAATAGTGATGTGGTTGGTAATATAGATGGCTTGTCATAAGCAGCAGAGGATTAATTCAACCACCAATTTGAAATGCAAAGGATGACATCACTGGACAAATGTTAGTCCAGAATTGACAGATGCGACTTTCTCTTCCAAAGTTGAAAACTTAAGTTTTGTCATGTGGCCATTTGTAGCACTTGTTTGCAAACTTTAGTTCTTGGGTCAAGCTTTCTGTTTCTGCATCGACATTTCTGTACATGTATTTAAGCAATTCTAACGAGGCACTATGACTGCTCCATTAACGTTTCTAGGCATTTACCAAAATGCCATCAAGCGAACGAGCTTGACAATAAAATTGCCGGTAACAAGGTGCACATCTACCCCACCCAAGGCTTGCACGCATCAAATGGACGTTAACGAGCATTGCCTGCCAGACTTCAGGGACCTTGGCAGGAGAAAAAAAAAGAAAAATGTACGGGGAAGAAGCAAAAACCGGTGGTCAGGGGCCTGGCGGTGGGCCCCCTTAGTAGCTGCCATATCTGCGATTGCATCCGGCACGGGCTCCTTTTAATTGTCATCCCTTTAGAGTCGCGTTGTTAGCTTTTTCAGCGTCCCTGGTGGCTTCCACGCCCACCTCGCCAACCATCGATTCCACGGGCAAAAATGCTAATTTACCGCCAAAGTACCGCTGACTGTTGCCTTATCCGGGCAACAGGTAGAACACTCAGCTAATCCCAGGAGCCGGAAGAAAAGGGTGGGGGAGAGCGTCTAAAAACAAAAAAACTAAAAAATGCATGACTTTCTGATTCATTAAGGGTTGGGAATGGTTTCGGTCGACTCCCTCGCTCAAAATTGGCCGAAAAAGCCAGGCTGACGAGCAAACACATATGGGGCCGTCGATGGCACTGAAAAAAAGAGTGGCTCTATATATGGAAAGTGAAACGCATTGTCGGTGAGATGGTCTCTCGGGGAAACGCTGCATTGACCGTGCGTCAGGCAAGAAATCGGCATGAGGACCGAATGTATTTTGTTTGTTCTTGTAACAATGGTGTTTCACAAACAAAGCTTGTTAAGCCGGGTCTCCACCAAAACGTACATGTACGTATATACACGTTTTTTACAAACATATGCATAAAAGTTTGTCCTCCGGGTTTGTATCAGGCGCCATTTTTTTTAAATATATGTAAATATCAAAATTGTACAGCTATTAAAGCCATTTAATAGGTGTACAATTTTGATATTTACATATATTTACAAAATGGCGGCTGAAGCAAACGTTTTTGCATATGTTTGTAAATACGTGTATATACGTACATGTACGTCTTGGTGGAGAGCCGGCTTTACAACGAATTGTATGCGAACGTACATGTATTGTAGATACAGTTTCGACCCTTTGGCACACTCAAGCATTGAGCCCAAGTGCCTCAAAGGTTATAATTTTGGTTCTCGTTAACTGCAATGATCCAATTATTAGAATGTCCCAAGTTTTATTCACTAGTAAAATTGGCGAAGTTTTACTTTTATTGACAATATATGCAAAAGATAAAATGGTGTTGCGTTGCAGAAGTTTGTGTTTATCAGAGTGGGCGTTACCTGAGCACATGTTAGAACGTCGCCAATGAGTTATCTGACGTTCATGTTGGCTTTTCGATCTTTTAGTAACTTTCCAACTCGAACACCCACAACCCTCTCCTTCCCCCAAAGAAAGTCATCTGAAGTGAGATCGATGGGATCACCCAACACCCAAAAGGCGTCAAGAGTGGCACTAACCAAATGCTCTCGTCCGTTCTAATTTATGCAAAGACAACAAGCAGCTTCATCAATTAGTATTCCTTCTTGAGCCCTACATTGACCAGGCCGACTGACCACCAACTCTTGTTTATTTTGAAAAGGCGTGCCTCAGAAATCGCTTATTCAAAAGCGTTTTCGTCTCCCCCTGCCTGCACTCGAGCGTGTTCTTTGTGGACCAATGGCCATTCGATCGGACACCAGTGTCCAGGCGCGGCTAAACTCCACCTAACCCACTCCACTATCCCCCCTTGCTGTCGCCACCCTCTCATTTACTCGCTTTCTGCAAAGTAAACGAAATCCAAACAACCCTGTTTACATAATTTGAATAATTAGCGTTTTCGTTTCGGCGTTAATATTCATTAAGACTAGAGCCCCGCGGATATTAGCATAGTTGTCATTAAAGGGTCCGGCCGGGGCATCCTGATTGGTCATAAGGGCCAACCGGGCGAAAGACACGTCACCTTTGGAAATTATACCGAAATTTAGCTCGGTTGGTATTTATTCTTCTGGGCTAATTGAATTAGTTATAAGCTCAATGATCTTTTCAAACCATTCCCCGTCAAGTTATCACCTCTGGATGTTGCGAGCACAGTTAGGGTACATACACTTATTGTTTAATTAGGATCAATTGTATAAACCGCCAAAGATGATCATAAAGTCAGTACAGAACATTGGTAAAAGATTCTATAGACACTTCATGCAGTGTTAATTGACAGATGTATACATTTTGGAAAAAGTATTTTCATAGTTGTTTAAACCGATTAATGTTTATAACTATTTTTAAATTGATATTTCAATTTAAGTTTAATTATTTTAATATTAATTAATTTTTAACACTAACGAAAATCGTTGCAAAAATACTCGGTGAAAAACTTAATAGCATGTGCATTGGACATGTCTATAGATTCTGTCATAACTCTATGGAATTGACAATGTTTGTCAACTACAAAATCATTGGAAAGCCGTTGAATCAAATTCGGCTATAAACTAATTCAAAATGGCGGACAAACAAACTTCTACCAGCTTTAAAAGGGTTATCAGTCATGATGTTTTGTATATGCAAAAGGCAAACTGTCAACAGGGTTGTCGTAATGAAAACCTCAGGTTCGATAGAATAAATAATTACCAAGAATATATTGGAAAAGCACACAAATACAGACCTTATCGGTTTCGATTTCGGCTACAACGTCATCTTCGGCCACGGTATCTCCGACGGCTGAAAATTACAGAAAAGAAGGATTTAGCTGATGAGCTGTAGGAGACTCATCGGTTAATAATAAATACGTCTTTACTCACCTTTTTCCCACCTGACATCACCTTCACTAACTGATTCTGCAAATGCGGGTACAACGATAATTTTTTCATCGTCCGCTCTACAGCCTGGAAAAGTAACAGTGTTAGATGTTGCCTTTCCATATAATCTGGATACATTTTATTTTAGTGACGTACACTGCGTAGTATGGAGACATCGATGGGGTGCTCGATGTGTGAAACTTTGATAAACGCTAATTTGTCGCCACCAGGAGGCCGACATGTTTCCGAGATTCCTATTGGGAAAATAGATTTTGTAAAAATATGAACTAAATTCCCCTTTACACCGTTTTTTATGTATTCAACGATTTAGCAGTGACCATCGTAACAGCGATGGTAAATGGCCGTAGTCATTCAGAAATTTAAAAGTTGTTGGTTTTTTTGGAGGAGGAGGAATGGGTTATGTATATCGTTTCAAAAGTTAAGAACACGATGCTATTTGGATTAGTTTCGTGGTCCTACAAAGGACCGTTTTTGAAGCCATATGAATCCAAAAACAAATTTGTCTGTATATGTCGTCATGGTAACCGAGGAATACTTCAATCAGACACAGATTCCAACTTTACATGCTTCAAACAGCTAGAAATTAAACTAGTTTAGTCTCTGCCAAAATGGCAACCAGGGATATGCAGATTTGGTAACGACATTCCTCTTTTAAAAAGCCCCATCGGTCGCAATGCAACTGGGAAATTTTTAAAGCCCTTACGCATATCCCCTCAATTTTGATTTAATCCCCCTTTGGCAAGCTTAATGTAAATGACGTTTAATAAATGTATTAATCAATCAACCGCTAAGCCATCGTATAATAAGCCGAACAAATTGATGGGTAAATTACTAACGAATGATGCCGCGTTTACTTCATTTATAATTTTTTTTTTATTATTTCTCCTATGAATTAATATCACAGGCAAAGCTGTTTCATGCAGACTGATAGTCAATACATATTTGTCATTGTTAACGCAATTACGCAGAGTTTTATTAAACGCAAGTTGGTGCATTTAATAAATATGGCGAGATGCTGAAATAACTAACTGTAAGGCAGGTATAGGTAGACCCCCGGATCCCCCGTGTAACTTATTCCTTCCTCGTCCATATTTTAATATCGAATATCATAAAGGACGGTAAAGTAGGGTTAGCGGAACGCGTGTTATTAAATATATTTCAATTGGTATATTGATCCCACATCATAAAAGCCCGGGGGCAGTCTGCTACCGTGCAACGCAACAGCAGGTTCAGACGAAATTTCAACCCAAAAATTGGAAACTGTATAGGATTTAACGGGGAACTGCTGGATATATCTTAAAAATACTGTCCATAAATAAGCAAATTAGTATAGGTTCACCTAAATATGACCATAAAGAATATACATTGCGTAAATTATCACATCAGTTCCATCTTTTTTCTGATTTTTTAAATTTTTTTTTACAATTTCAACTGATATTGGTCTGCTGACAATGTAAAAAAATACAGTTGTTAAGAAGTTATACATTGTCTCAAAGGCAGTTTGTTAAAAATCGGAAATACTAACATGAGATGCACCATTTTTTTTGTGTGTGAATTAATTTGGTCGGAATTATCTTCTTTAAACACTCGACTCCGGTGATAATATTTCATTCGCTCGCATCCACATTTAATATTTATTTATTAGAAGGAAAGCAATTTAGACATCGTATAGTGTGGTAGTCCACCCTGGGATCCCCCTTATCCCTGCCTGCTAATATACTGGGCGTGGCCAAGTAAAACGAGTCTGAAACCCCGAATTACGTTAATGAGGAGAAAAAAATTCATTGTCATTAATTTACGGGTGCATTAAATAGATAAAAAATATATACACTATACTAATGCATGTTGCAGTGTGAAATTGGGTGTGTAAGGAGCGCTTGGCTATTCGTTAATAACGAGGAAAGGCTTCGGGAGCGACTTCAACAACCGCGGATCAGGTCCTTATAGAGAATGAGATGGATGACCCTTACTGGTTATTAATTTTAATCAGCTGTATTCAATTAACTCGCATTTTACTACATACAAGTTCATTTTAATATTAAGGTGATCCTAAAGTTATTTCTAACAACGGGAAATCATGCAGTATACATCAATTTCATTAATGCCCAGATTAAATAATGGCCGGTTTAACAAAGTTTTAATAATTTATAATGGGGATTCAAAACGCTCGGAGCGTTTCACCAAAGTTAATTTTCATCTAATGAGTATTAAAAGTTTCAATTAAAGTGCCCGATTTTTCTCTTGAAGTCCTTAATGGTCGTTAACAACAACAACAAACATGATGGACGCCAACAAGCAAGTCCAAGTGAAGTGTGTAAGGGGCCTTTAACATGGCTTTTCCAACATGGCCGCTTCTGCAGTAAAAGGCTGATGCAATGTAGGAACCACGCTGAAAATGTCACATTACATAATACAGTGTCACCTCCCTTACCGGACACTCCCAAATAACGGACACCTCTAAATAACGGACATTTTTACAAGTCCCAGTCCTTTTATATAGGACAATCCATGTTATTCCCTCTGGATAGCGGACAGGTATTTTTCATAAATTCATAAATATTTTCATAAATGCTATCCAAATCGGTTAAAATTTCAGTTGAACACAATTGGAATTTAACAAGTGCTACATTTTGGCTGCCCCAAGCGGCCAGAATTCGGCGTCTTAACTCTTTGACATATTGAATCCTTGTTCGATAATCCTGGTGTTGAACTTGATCAAACAGTAATCGACTCGTCAATGGCACAAAGTGTTGCTGCGGATGGAGGACACTTTGAGTACAAATTGAAATATAGCTGTTTTGTTGTACGTTTGTTGCCTACATTTGTGCAAAATTGGATTCACTTTGATTAAAAGCCAAAAGAGTTACAAATATGTGAAAAACGTTTCTTTTTGTTTTTGGTGGCCACCCTGTATACATATCCAACTGTTTTGAATCATACATTTCCAATGTTTTCCAAACCCTTTCCTTGACAACACAGCAATAAAGATGCAGTACTGTTGTATCTTTCTCGATTTGTGTTATCAACTTGTTTTATAGGAAAGGTGTTTTTTTGTTTGTTAAAATTTGACTAATATAAAAAAGCAAGGTTCATGTACCTAAACAATGAATGCGGAACATGTATTTGTAGCATTGTAAACCTAGGACATTTTACCAATTTTTTTATATAAAAAGGCTGCCCTCCCCAATAGCGGACACCTCTGAATAACGGACAAAACTTGTGGGCCCGTGACTGTCCGCTTTTCGGAGGTACCACTGTATTAAAACAGCATCACGCGATGGTTACACATTGAAGTGAAATCAGTTGGAATATGGCGGACGATGGTCATCTTGTTGTTTACTTTCTAAACTTGCGAATGAAAATTATTCATTTATTTCAGTAAAATTTACATGATTGTTCGATTGCATTAAAGCTAACATTAAGTGAGATTAACTTTAAAATGCCAATGGAGGATGCTGATGTTAAGATAAACCTTATTTAAATTTGTCAACAATTGAAACTCCCCTGACGATGGCAATTGCGATAATTTTCGTAAACAAAAATGTAGGAAAAATGAATTGTGTTGCTTTTCTGAAATGTTTTTACTAGTCACAAAGATCCATATTTAACGAGAAACAAAAAACAAACCTTTAATTATACTTTTAGAAATTGTAAAGTTTTGCACTTTTGTGTACACGTATTCCAACATATATTTTCGACTTATTTCTAACAGTACTAGTTTTGATTTTCCAATACTTGTTTATGAAATTTTAAACTAGAAGATAGCGGCTTTAATTCCCCCTAACTCGGAACTAGCAGGACAGGATAGCGCTGCAATTGATTTTCCCAGACTCCCTTTTAAAGGGACTTTAAAAAATTGATAAATCGATGTCTGAAATTTGCATTTCGAGGCTTTGTTTTTCAAAATTTGCTTTCGAAACCGTAAAGCGCTGCGAGGATTTGCTAGCAACCGAATTCGGCTCCTGTGAACTGATATTATCATGAAATTTTAAACAGTATTCAAACCTGCCCGTGTTGAAACCCCTTCCCCCTTCGTTTTCTAACCCCTTTTCCCACCCCATGCAAAACCCTTTGCACGGTTCAGAAACTGAATGTTTAAAACCAACACTGCAACTAGCCGTTGGTCAATATCGCTTCCAACACACAGGAGTGGAGATATAGTGTAGCCTTTCACCTTTTCCTCTTGGCAACTCTCCCTCCCAACCTAACCCCTTCGGTTCCCTCGGTGGAGAAACGGGGCTGGACACTGGGACCACCATCTCCATACAAAATGCGTTGGCGAAGAGAAGCTGAACCTGGAATGAATGAATGCCTTTTGACCAGCTTCCCTTTTTGTCTGCTTTGGGCATTGGCTTTCAGCCGCAAATGAATCAATAGCATGCTAATAGCATCTCATCCCGACCCACAAAAGCAGCAGCGCCCCCTCGACGTCCCTGTGCCCCTTTAAATTCACGAGGATACCATTTATATTCCCAACTGGCCATTTATTTTCGTGGTCAATGATTATACACGATGATAGGTGTGTTTTTCGTAAAAAGCTGAAGAAAGTCTACCCCGGAAACGCCAAAAATGCTGAATGATCTTTTCGGTGCCATTTTGGACCAAAATACGAATACTTTTTGATTTCTGATTAGAAGCTCAGTTATCAGAATTACTGAAAACTAAACTCTTACAAATATTACTGGTTGGTCTTATGTGCAAACACACAGTTGGAAGTCACAAAACTATGGAAACATTTACCTTTCCAGTGTTACTGTTGTTGTTATTATTAATGGAGAATGGAGATACACCGTTTATGAGACTGAATTGTTCTTGTTCTTAAAACAATTTTAAATTTAGTATTCTTCCTATATATATATATATATACATTTAACAGTGACTCGAATGTTAGTTCATAAATTCCGCATTACATCATTCTGAACATTCCCTCTCGACTCGTATCAACACATTTATGAGTGTCCCCATTCTAAAAAGTCGATGAGAGCATAAACATCATTAAAATCTTCCGACTGGCTATTTCAAATTTAAACTAGCCTCTTGACCCTTTCCCAACCATCCCTCTAAAATGAGCTGGTCCTGATTTAAAACATTCCTTCTGCCAGCTTCTCTGCTCCCCCCTCCCGGCCCATAGGTCCCCTCAATCCCCTTTCGTTCCCCCAACCCCCTCCCCCTAACGACCCCTCTGCTTCCCCCACTCCGGCACTGGCCATTGGTCATCGTGTCGCGTGCCTTGCCGCATGCAAATTAGCGTTGAATCTGCATTTTTGGCTTTTTTAAATGCAAACTTAGAATTACTAAGTCCACTGACCATCCCTTAAGCTTGCCAAGTTCGACTGAGTGACCCCTTCCTTTTGCCACTGGTCGAATCCACCCCTCGCCCCAGATTATCCCTCGCAGCTTCGCGTCCAGCGCACCAATCCTCGGAGAGATCAAGAATTGAAGAGATGCAAATTTTCAGAGTTTGAAATGCTAACGGAATTCTGATAATTTTGATTGATTTTGTTTGAAAGAAGGGTTGATGTAAGGGAATAAAGTGGAAAAGGAGGGCGAGCTCACGCTTTGGCCAGGGATGAGAGGGGTCAAGGGATGGACAGCGGATGATAAGATGAATGCAAACCAGACATTTTCCTCAGTGGTCACTAGAATGCACTCAGGCCATTCCACCCTTTTGGGCAAAAGGAAAGTCACTTAAAACGATGATAAAGTGAACTAGCTACTACAGCTTTTCAAAGACAAAAGTGAGAAAGCGAAATCTGAATGTTTGCACGAACGAAATCGATTCATAAACAAGACACTGTGTCACAGATAAAAATACAGGATAACATAAGTTTTAGTTCGATGTGTTTTTGGGCAACTCTTGAGTAGAATCAAATTTCTTTTGGAATAAAAATGTGCAATTTCAGTTTTGAGTTTTAAAACAAACATGCGTAATATTCCTTTTTTTTCTGATCAAGTTTTTAGACATTTCTGTACACAGTATAGTAATGTTTTTCAAGAGTTCAAATTCTAGCAGCAAATAAGGTTTCTTTTATTTTCTAAATAAAAAATCAGGTTTTTAAGTAAATGGAATAAACATGGTTATCGTCCAGTCACGAAAGTTGTTATGCAGGCTCTTGTAGAAAAACAATACAATACAAGAGCAACATCGGACCTATAACTAATGCTTTATTTTGTTTAGCTCTAGTTCTACTTATTTTACAGTTGAACACAACAAAATTATAGACAAAATCAGTCACTTTATATTTTTATCTGAATTTTTTTTTTTATAGAAATAACATCAAAATGGTAATTTTATTTCTCAAAATTATACGAATAGTTTTATTTTAATTTTAAACTCAAATAGTCCTCCAGCTGCATTATCACAGCTAGGATAGCTATGGCGATAGTTAATAAACATTTAAAAAAGTTGTATATGTTTCGAAATTTCCATCATTTCAGAAATAAACTTTAAGATTCGCTCAATGCACTTTTGGCAATTGCCATAGTAAGAAAGGTGTAACATTTAAGTACCAATCTAGATCTAGATATTTCTGATAAATATGATATGTATGAGCTGTCTGAGTTGTGGCCCTTAAACCAGAGTTGACATCTTCTAAGACTTCTCTCTTGATATTAGCTATTTACCACTTTTGTAACGAGTTCAAAACTGATCTGTTTTATGCTGTTTATTTCCCCCCTCTGGAAAGCACCGAAGAAATCCCTCAAATGCCGCAACATTTGCATTCCGCGCATGTTCGAAAGACGGGGATTTGAAAAGAAACCCGGCGATTTCCTTTCCAATCAAATCTGGGATTTCTGGGCAGGAAAACCGAGGGATTTTGGAGATTTTAGTACCGTTGTAGAAGAGGCCGTGGGTCAGCTGGTCATGAAAATGGAAAACTATTATGCAGATAAGAGGGGAGGAAGGGGTGGCACGAGGGGCTAGGGGGGTTAAATGCCAAAGGTCACTTTCGGCCCATTGTTATCATCGAATGGCGCAGAAGAGAAATGACGGAATTCTGCGAATGTTTCTCCAAAAAATGCCAATTTCAATTCAAACGTGAATTAATTGAATTTTTCTTCTCTGCTTGGAGCGACCTCGGGGTCACGCTTTAGTAATTAATTCCGAGCCGCTGCGCCTCCAAATCGATATGAATGGCAAAATTCGGTCTTAACACTGGACAATGGCTATTTAAAGTCAAGAAGGATTTATGGAATTATTGTTTGAATAGCAATCTGGGAATATCATACGCCGTTTAATAACCAAAAGACTGTCAGAAATTTGAGAAAGCATGGACCGGTGGGAAGAACCGGACACTGGATGCAATTACACTCGACAAATATTTCCTTTTCGCCAATAATCATTCATTCGTGTTTTGGGGGGCTTGACCCCCCGATCTGCAATGCAACTCACGTAGTGGTCAGTCTGGTGCTCGTCCTGCAGATGACTGCCTCGCTGCGTTGCACTCCGGCCTCGGCATGGCCAATGGCTATCAAAAGAGGACACAAAAGCAAACGCTGAATTTGTGACCTCAGAGCACATAATAACACGAAAGTTGAAAATACTTTGAAAGTTTACTAAAATACTAGTGAAATGTGGAAATAGCGCTTACCTGTTGTTAGTGACCTCCTTTCGCATGTTGGGACCTGGAAAAGAAATACGCCGTTGTTTAAAATTGTATGCACATGAAATGCAGGCAACAGATTGATTAAATTACAATAAATCGTTACAAATGACACAATTTGGTCATGTCAGAATGACTATTTACCTCTTGAGGTTATACTTGAGGTTCAGAATTTTATGACATTTCAAGTATACGAGCAGGGGAATTTTAATACACAATTTTTCATAAATATCATAGTCATACGTATGACGGAAGTTATTTTGAAAATTGCAAATGCATAGAAAAGAACAGATCTGGGCGCTATTTTGCGTTGTCAAGTTATTCTGTTGCAAAGAATGCAACATAGGTGGTGCTAGTATTTTCTATACAAATATCCTCGAGTTACTCGATGGCTGTCTTCCCTGTCTCAAAGCCATTCTGCTATTTATTTAATTATGTGAATACGAATGTCTGTTGGAAATCATTGGTGCAGGACACACACAAGCGCCCTGATGAGACACACAAGTGTTTCGTGTTTTTTCCAGGTACATCAACAGCCCTCCTCCCTGAGTGAGAAAAACATGTCTGCCATCTTGCGGAAAGCTGCCATTGTTTCCTCGATATCGGGAGACATGTTTTACTTGGAAGTGATTCAGCATATAATGCATTTGATATATGGCTTTATTAAATAATCAGAAGGTAACGAGGACCCATTTTGCGAAAACACCTGGGCAAAAGCGAAGGCATATAGACACAAAACTCTTAACTCGCAATGAAAAGGAAATAGTATATGAAACGGATCAATCAAATATATTCTCGTTATTTTATCGTTCCAGACATCGTTCACATATTTAATGTACTCTCGCAAACCACCTGTGATTGTTTAAGATGTATTGCTCGTTAATCGAGTCGCTCTGCCTTCTAGCGAATATGCATTTTATGTACACCATATTCAAACACGCAAATGGTATAAGGACATTAAGTACATTTCATCACCAGTTGCGCTAAGGCTGGAAGTGATAATCCAGAACTAATTAATGCAATACACGATAACCCAGACATTGTCGCAAATAAAAATATACAAAAGTTAACCTCAAATCGCGCATGTATAAGCCATGGTTTGTAAAACTTTAAATTCGTATTCAGCTTTCTAGGCAGAATACTCCTTCGTGACGTCATGAGTATATTTCCTTTTGTTATGACTATAATATTGCCATAAACACATTAATCAAATTAAACTGACCTGCCTAGCACTTGCACAGAACGTTCCATAGATGGCGCTCAGATCAGGATCTCTGTTATCCATTGCTGATGCATAGACCAAATAAACTTCTCGCACCATTTTGTAATACTTTACTTACTGTTAGTGATTAACTGTTTTGAGTTTTGAGAAAGGGTAAAACTACAAAATTAGACTTACAAAATGTTGTTTTTCCCCACCTTACCGGTACAGGTATTTAAAATATAATATTTATTTGAATCATTTCAATATTTTATAATAAATTGTTTCCATATTAGCTTGTTTCAAATAAACAGGAACATTAAAATTTGCAAATATAGCAGTTTCCAGTTGAACGAATTGTTGTACAAAATGAATATATATTTAGATTTACACAAACTTTAGTTAAAACAGGATTAGAAAATGTTTCCGTTGCGGGTAACATTAGGATCTTAATAAACTAGGAAATATCTGCCTTCACTCGTAATAGTGATGAATAATTAGCCGCCATGTTGCCTACCCATGCAGAAACGGGGAAACCTGTGAGGATTTATCACTGAGTATATGCTCCATTCATCGTTGATTATTGAATTAATGGCTCGTTCGTTTGCATTTAATGTTAGCCTGAAAGTATTTTGCGGCTCGATTTAGTGTCGAGCGAGAAAGCTGTAATTGCCATTCGGCGGTTTTTGGTAAATGAGCGCGCAACAACCACAATTTGAGAAATTAGTTTTTATATGAATGTCGATTAATTAATCAATGTTGATTTAAAAGGAAAGCCTGAAGCTGGGTTCACTCGGGCTCTTTGTATACACAACCTTTCATCAAACTTCGAATCATAAGTTATACCAAGCAAACAAAAGTTGAAATCACACTCCAGTTTTAACACAAACAAACGCATTTTCAAATGTTCTCCATAGAAAAAGAGAATATCGATGACGTTTTTTTACCCTCCAATTTATTAATACTAATTAACACTAATGAAGTTTTTAATCGGGAAATCCAAGTTTGATTCCTGGGTCGGTTATCTTGATTGTCGTTTTCGAAGTTTTCCACAGGGAAAACACAATGGGCATTTTTAGTATATAATTTTTATTTTTAAGTTTCTATATGCTATAAACGCCGTTTTAGAATGTTAAAAATAAATAAAACACCTCGAGTCCTGGTTTGCATTGAATTGAAAGAGTTATACATTATATAATGTGCATTGCGAATTTCTAAGCTACCCGGAAAACATTTTCAAATGCACAAGTACATGTGGATAATAAACGGGATGTATGATTTATATATTTGCACAGATGATGGAAAATAACGGAACATATTTTAACCCACACGGACAAGTTAAAGTCTGGCAGATAGTCACCAATGTATTTAAGATTTCGTCTGTGTCCTGGCTACTGTTATTTGGAGTAATTGTTTTAAACAAAATTGAAAGGTCGTGGTGTATTTTCAAATTGTAATCTACCAGGTTATACATCATATCAATGGGAATCGTTGTCCAATAAAAGTCGTTATTTTTAGAAGCAAACTTTTTTTTAGAGTACCCACTGTAGATATAATGAACATTTTATTTCCCAACTTTAGAATATTATTGAAGTTTCTTCAATTATCACAAAAAGCTTCTTCTGAGTGTTTTTTATGGGGTGAAGTTAAAAAAAAATATTCAGAAAATCTATGTCCAATCTAATGTATAGTCATGTCAATTTATGTACGTCTAATTTCAACGTTACTTTATCGTATGCAGTTACATGATCCAAGGTGTATGAATCGACCTTCCTCATGGCATATATTTTTTTTTTTGAAAAATATATCTAGCTTTAGTTTTCAAAGTTTCCATTCGAAATGGTAGAATTTCATTTGTATCATCCCCTTAACAAATGAGCCATGCCATGCAATCCAAATTTCAATGGTTAAGTACGGATGGCCAGAACAACGTCTGATTTGCCGCCTTCTCCTTCCGTATACAACATCGTTTACCCCTTTTAATACAATGCCATATGTCGATCAACAATCGATATAATCAACGCCTGTACTCCCATTACTGCCCTTGTATAACATCCGCTATTTGGCAACGAATAAAACGACCAAATTTTTATTGCCCTCGAGCAGTTTAAATTAATTCGATCAAAGCCAAATGCGCATGAGCGAAAAGCTCATCGGAAACACCTTTTATTGAGCTTCGATATAAAAAGGGTTAAATAAGCTTCGTTTATGGGGAGATAGGGAAAGGGGAATTGTAGGGGGCGCTAAACGCAAAAATAAACAAGTGGACAGTTTATCCAGCAGGTGTGGCATAATTTGGATCCAGTAGTGCATAATGCAAATTATATTTTGACCATCAAAATTCGTTTTAGTGCATATCAAATTATGTAAAAAAAAATATCTTGGGTATATATATATATATATATAGCTCAACATGTACTTACAAATTATGCTATATAATGATGTATTTGGGTAGTTTGGGTTACAACTCATTTCATCTTTATGAAATGAAGGGCTTAATGCAACAATGTGCTAAGCCACACTTTTTCCAAAAATGACATTAAAATATTCCCCAGTACTATTTCTAGCTATTTGGTTGATAATTACAATACAGATAATCATCTTGTTGCCCACATGAAAATCACAGGTTTTTTTTACTAAAAACGTGATAAGCCACAAGCAAAGAATGGAGTGTAATAATGACAACGTGTTCCATCAGAAGCGAAAATTGTTTAATTTTAGGGATATATTAGGTGAGAATAATGATAGTTTAAGTGAATTTCAAAATGATACAGACCAGGATGTGGATTAGCACAAAAAATAAGAGGAATTGTCTCATTCAAGCTCAGTAAGTTATGAATAAAATAATTTGTGGCTTATTATGTTCTTGCAGTTTCAATTTACCAAAAATCCTTCAGGCAAAAATTATCATTAAAAATTATTTAAGATTTTTAACATAAACTGCAACTATGCAATACTCTACTGATAAGCTTCTATCCCGTTTCTATTTTGAGCAAGATCCATTCGAAAATATAGTGTCTTAGTCATGTGCAGCACCTTTTATTATTAAATGTGGCTTATCATAGTCTTGCCAGAAAAGTTTATGATTATGTCGAGATCATAATATAGTGCACAAATTAAAAAAATGATTATTAAACATTAAAAGTGAAACATAATTTTGCAGTATTTGTGCATTGTACTTTATTTTTTTACAATTTAGATCTAAATAATGATAAGCCACAAAAATCTTGGTATTGTAATAAAAAAATTGTAATAAATATTCCTCAGGATTAAATTGACTTCTGAATGTTGGAATGGGTGCCCTATTATGTTTAAAGAATATGATAACATAAACAATTGTTAATTGGATCGTCCATTAGAATTATGGAATTTTTTAAAACTTAAAATCGCTCTCCTGAACAATTTGAAATGTGTGGTTTATCATGTTGTTGCAATAAGCCCTTCAAATGCATAATTATTTTGCGTCAAGTAAAATAGCATGGCTTGCCCTTTTCACAGCCATTTTGATTTAGGATGTTACTAATTTTAAATTGCATCACATTCTAGTGATCGTTTTACAAATTCTCAGAGTAATGTAGAACGAAGTGTGAGGTCTATAATACAACTTTAGACACAACTCATGGCTTATCTGAACATAATACTTGAGCACTTGAGCATTGGAACATTCTCGATGATATTTACTTTTCTTATATTTCGTATTACTAAAGCCGGGTCTCCACCAAGACGTACATTGTATGTATATACAAGTTTTTACAAACATATGCAAAAAAGTTTGCCCTCCGGGTTTGTTTCAGCAGCCATTTTGTAAATATATGTAAAAGCTCCTTCCAATTTTGATATCTACATATGTTTACAAAACGACGGCTGAAACAAACCCGGAGGGCAAACTTTTTGCATATGTTTGTAAAAACGTGTATATACGTACAATGTACGTCTTGGTGGAGACCCGGCTTTAGTAACTTTCTACAAATGTATTTGGGTTATTTCGTCTTAATTTAATCAATGATTGTCAAAATATCAAGCCTTCTTCGATGTTATTGGCAATCACAGCAGCTTTGCTTGAACATTATCAAGATTAGTCGATTTTGTCGACTCCTCTTTCTTCGTTTTTAATTAATTTTGCTCGTTATGAATAGTTTGGTGTCTAAGGTGATAAATTATTAAGTGCGAGGCAAACATTTGCAGACAGAACTGGTGAACATTATTTATGAAAGGCCCCTTCTCCCCATACCTGGCTGGGAAATCAAGTTACAAAATTTGTATCAGGGTGAAAAACTGATACTACATTCTGAAAGCATAATCTTTGACATTACATACAAACTAATATTGCACCAAGCTGCACAACCGAGCTAGGTGGGGTAGTGGTAATGCTATCGGCCTTTCATTCGGGAGACCTGGGTTCAATTCCCAGGTCGGCTACCATGACTGTGGTTTTCGCTGTTTTCCACAGTTGTCAGGCAGATGCCATGATAGTTCCTCTAAAAATAGGCCAAGACCATGTTCCTTCTTCACTTCTATAAAATCTCAAAAACTATGATCCCAATTTCCAGGTGGGCCGAGTCCCACAATGCACGAGTCTAAATGAAACAATTACAAAGCACGAATACGTGCATTGGCTACTTATAAGTTTGGACTTATTTTTTGGTAATATCTACACATCTCTAGCTTCAGGCCTCGTTGAACGAATAAGTAGTTTTCACAAGGACAGAACCTTATAGGGTCATTCATAAAGGGTCATTCTAAATCTATGTTGATATACTCTCATATTCCTTGATGTCTTCTGATTACTTGTACCATAAGTTAGACCAGTAAGTTTTTATGCAAGTTTATTCATTGTAACATTGTTACATCCACATCACTTGATTCTTGGTTTAGTCTATCTCACAGATAGTATTTATGGACGACCCTTCATGAATATATGTATTTTAAGCATTGCAACTATGAGCCAACACTTACGCCAGACAGCTGTTTATTACATTTTTTAAACACATTTACAAAATAGGATTTTTTATATGAAATATTTCGAATACGTCATTGGAATGCCTTAATCATTATGTTAAGCCAAGGGTCGGGTTAAACCATACTTTCGCGATACAGCTCGCTCCTCAAACCGGAAGGGGAGGGCTAATTTAATTGATCTGAATTCCGCACGGATTCAGCTTACTGTTGGTTTGATTGGGCGAAATTAGTATCTTCGGCGAAGAAGTATGCAGGTGCGGAATAGGTCAAAAACTGGGCTGACCTCATAAAGGTCAGCGTTTGTACAATTGAGAACAGGAGACAAGCACGGCTATTTCGGGAAGTTTTGCGAAATGCAGGGTTGAGCTGGAAACTACGAATGCAAGCGGGTGTAAAGGGCAAGATGTACGGCAATTTGTTTACCTTGAAATTTTTGTTCCCTCCTTTACAGGAAGAAAATTTAGTGATTCGTCGTGCAGCATTTCGAGCCGATAATACGAGCAGAGCCGCCATGTTGGCCGTGAGAGGAAATGAAAATGTGAACGGAAAGAAGGTACGCGCATGTGCGTTCGATCATGAAGCTGAATTGAGACGAAGGCTGCCATATTGAGACTCGTTCGCCCTTTCACCGTTATCCCAACATGATTTGATATTATCAGTGATTTTCAAAAATATCTTTGAAAATAAGCAATATTTATTTAAAAGTATGAAAATATATAAAGTGCAATTCAAAATTGGGTGGACAAAATTAATCAAACTTAATCGAAAACATAAATATAATATTATGCCAATGATTACGTGTTACTATATTTATTAAGAAATTAACTTTTTTTTAAAAAATACTCTATTATCGAATTTCAATTTGCCTATTCGGCCAGCTTCATTGCATTGTTTTTTCCATTATATTACATAAGTATTTTTTTTTTTTTGAAAACTTTAAATTGTCACCGTATATGGACACAGCACCATTTATAAAATAGATTTTCTATTCTAATTGATTTTAAAGCGTTTCAGTAGTGTTTCAAATGAATCCATTTTTAAAATCTTCTTACAGTATATTGCCATTTTAGAGTACTTTGACGGCATTCAAAGCGTTTTAGAAGTATCTGACATTGCTGGCAGAAACAGTGGTTTAGATTTTATTTTTATTGACTAATAAACTAGAAAAAAATAGATACTATAATTTCCCTAAACAATGTGTTTCAAATTTCTCCTCACAGAATTCTGTTGCACTTTCTATCGTTTCAGCGAATCTATTCCGTATTAATGTGTTCCAATAAAGCTGATGATATTATTTCCAGCAGTTGTGTTTTAAACTCACTCAATTTCACTGGCAGTAGATGATTGTTTTAATAAAAAAGTTAAACACTTCTAATTAAAATGTTAAAATTTAACGTAACATACACATTTATTTATTACATTACTTGTTAGATAAAATATATAGTTTTTTTTATAAAACGTATAGGGGGCCACGATAATTTGTGCTTTTATTAGTGTGCCGTAATTGAACACATGGAGTTTCAACATGGCGACGATGATTGTTTTGCTAAAAAAGTTCACTTCTTTACGCTAATTTAAATTGTAAACTTTAATGTAGCATACACATTTATTTATTACATTATTTGTTAAATAAAATATATAGTTTTTTTGTTTATAAAACGTATAGGGTATACCGTATACCGTAATTGAACACATGGAGTTTCAACATGGCGACGATGGTTGTTTTACTAAAAAAGTAAACCACTTCTTTATACTAATTAAAATTGTAAACTTTAATGTAGCATACACACTTCTTTATTACATTATAGATAAAATATACAGTATTTTTTTTTATAAAACGTATAGGGTGTGTCGTAATTAAACACATGGAGCTTCAACATGGCCACGATGGTTGTTTTTCAGCCGCCGGATGGCGCTCAAGCGGCTCCTACCCGGCTTCGTTTTTTTGCGACGAGATACGCGCACCAGGTAGCGAAAAGCCAGGCATGGCCAGTGGCTTCTGCCGGACGCCCATTTATTGATCAATAAAACAGGGAAGGAAGCAAATAGCCGACCGACGCTCGTTATTGCGGACTCGTTGAGATTATCGTGCGACTCGTTGGATGCAAATCGCTGGCTGCAATGTTGCTGGCGAAGACGCCGACCGAGGTGCATTACTCGTGCCTGGCCCTCGTGCGGTGCGTCGTCTGCACCTTCTCCGCAAACGCTTCTTCTTCACTCCTTGAGAAGCTCGGCGTAGTCGCCACCTGCACGTTAGGCCGCTTCTGGCTCGAAATCGGCGGAAAAGGTAAGCAAAAACTTGATACGTTTTTCAAGGGATGGCAACGCTCATTTCATTGAGAGGACTTCGGCTTTCCAAATGAAACGCCGGACTTCAAAATTCCGAATTAAAAAAAAATAATGATATTGGTAATCGCGGCGCGGCGGCGATCCGTTTTTTTAAATCCTGGCCGGTGATGTGCGAAATAACAAAATCTATTCTGTGTGCGTGTCTGTTTTGCGTTTTAAAGTTCGCCGATGGTCAGGCAGACGACATCGATGTGGTAATGTTTAAATTTCCGAATTCTCAGATTCGGCCGGTTCGATAACTTTAAACCGGTGATGTTTTTTTCTCTCTCACTATTTGACATTTAACGTTCATGATATTTGGACTGTGACGACACCTGAGTTTGGCACGGCAAACGCTTTATTTTGCACGAGGCTGTACAATGGACCTTATGCAGCGTTACGTCACTGACGACATCACGTGACATGTCATGGCATCACGTGGCTCTTTAAATTGGTGGTAAAATCTTCCCAAACAAGGTGTCAGGAAGCATGAAGTCACGATATCGTATATTTTCGTAATGAAATCTCCTTAAGGTCCATTCGCTGTACGTGTTATTGAAGATCAAAATGTACTTAGTCAGGGTCACGTGATGCCGTCATGGACGAACTCTGCAAACGGTCTGTTGATAGTGACGTGTTTAGGAAAACAAACCGTTTTCTGCATAAACTTGGTAGCCAAACTCCGAAAAAGCATGCTCTCTGTGAACGTGTGGAATTGACAGATTTGAAGACGTTTAAACATGTTCCGTATTATGCATTTAAACACACGTGTTACTGTCGGCATTCGCACCACATGTTCGAAACACGTGAAACTTTACATGTGACTTGTGCGTTTGTTACGTGCATGCTTCCAGCTTGGGTCATTTGCGCGTGGAAAGAGTTACGTCACGTGGCGT